>LPNX011114008.1:4096-101829 GCA_001517045.1 Pseudotsuga menziesii | reverse complement strand
GGGGGGGGTCATAAAAGTTCATTTTATTAAAAAAAGAGGAGAAAGACCATAGAGGGAGTAGCCTTAGTTCATTGTTAAGTAACCCTACACACTTATGAATAATTATTTTGCATGGTGAGGGAAAAGAATGAATGTCGAGTATCATGTCAATATACTAGGTAGAAATACAAAGGGGTATAAAAAATGTAAATGAAAAAATTGATACATGAAATATACAGTGAAAATAGGGTTTTTTCTAAATTAGGAAGGCATATTGGGAGGGGGTTAAAAAAATGATTTTGGGAGGTATTTTCCAATAATTTTTGAAAATAGGGGTATTGTTTCATATGCCATGAACGAACGTGCTATGGCATGGTTTCACTAAGTGAAGACCCCATGCTTATATCTTAACATGGAAGGAACCTCATCCTCTCACCATGTTAGAATGGCCCAGCACTTATATCTGACCTACTCATCAGAATGGCCGAGCACTTATATCTGACCTACTCGTCAGAATGGACCAACACTTATATCTGACCTACTCGTCAGAATGGCCATGTACTCACATATGATCATGTAAGACTACATCGTATAGTCACATCAGAATGGCCCTCAGTCCCAGACTAATATTTCCTGGTAATTGACTAGGTACCTCCATTCTCCCAGAGAATGGCAGCAACCCTTATAACTGATCAAGTGGGAACCAATCCCTCAATCACATCAAAATGGCCATGAACTCACATTTGATCATGTAATAATACGTCTTACAGTCGTATCAGAAAGGCCCTCAATACTAGACAGAGTATTCCTGGTAACTGACCAGGCACCTCCATTCCAAAAATGGCAACAACCCTTATATCTGATCATGTAGGAACCAATACTACAGCCACATCAGAATGGCTCAGCACTCACATATGACATGGAAGGAAACAAATCATCTTTCCATGATAGAATGGATCATCTCTTACATCTGACCTACTCATCAGAATGGCTCTCAGTCCCAGACTAAGTATTCTTGGTAACTGACCAGGTGCCTACATTCCAAGAATGGCATTCAGCACTTATATCTGATCACGTAGGAACCAATCCTATAGTCACATCAGAATGGCTCAGCACTCATATCTAACATGAAAGGAACCAATCCTCTCATCATGACAGAATGGATCAGCCCTTACATCTAACCTACTCGGCAGAATGGCTCACAGACTCATCACTTCCCTTTGTGGGGAACCTCGATCTGGAGAATACCAAGCTTCTCCCTGAAGTACTCAAACTTCACTCTGGCCAATGGCTTCATCAACACATCAGCTATATGTTCGTCCATCACAACATACTTGAGCTTCACTACTCCCCTTTGCACCATATCCCTAATATAGTGATATTTGATATCATATTGAAGTAGAACCTCGAAGTGCTCTTCCTATCAATGGCACTGTCTTCCAAATACGAATCCACATAACCCTCCAGGTTAATCTTCTGATTCACCTCATACTTAAGCCCATAATAAACTCTACCCTTCAGGTACCTCACTACATGATTTTCAACCATCAGGTGCACATGTCTCAATGTGTTCACAGTAAATAAAATATGTGTTCTCATATTCGTCAGGTAGATCAAGAAATAAATCATCCGACGATACATCATGGAATCAACTGACTATGATGAAGCAACGCTCAGTAGATTTTAGGTTCAATGCCATAGGTGTGTTCATGGCCTTGCAGTCCATCATCCTGAACCTCTTCAGGATCTCTACTGCATATTTCCCTTGTCCAAGGAAGATTCCATCCACATTCTGCCACACTTCCATGCCTAGAAGATAGTGCATCGACACATATCGGGAGCATTACTAGTCTTCCACCTTCCACCTTGAAGCAAAGGTTGGAATCGACTTTACTCTCAGTAAATCCTAGAGTCACCAGTAAGCTATCCATCCTATCATACCATGTTGAACCTCAGGATCTTCTGTAGTCACTCCCTCTGTTTTATGTACTCTATGCACTGAAACATTTTGTACCGGAGTGACAAGTAGCTTCCCATGCTACTAATATTCTATGTATCCATCTAGTGTATAGACTTTCATCTTCAACCTTGTAGCAAAGTTTAATATCTTCATCAAGCTCATCATGTATGTGTTTCAACTCCCATTGGCTGCAAATGTATCTTCGTAATCTATGCCTTCTTTTTGTGAGAAGCCTCGTGCTATGAATCTTTCTTTGTATCCCACGACGTTTCCATCTACTGCATGATGGAACTACAAACTTCCCTTCACATATTGATACTGCATTCTAGACATCATTCTTCTTGAAATGGTCTTCCCTTTCTTCTTAGTTACTTCTTCATGGCTGGAAGGTTTTGTATCAATGATGCCACTACATCCATCATATTATTCTTCATCTTGAACTGTTGTTACTTGTTCTTTGGAACAAGTCTCATCCTTCTTTGCTTGTAGGCGATTATGTATGCGATATTTCCTACAAGTCAAATGCATTTGTATGGTTAGAAACATTTCATGAGGAATATTCATACTGAAAATTATTATGCATAAATATATGATCATGCAAATACTTTAGCCAATACAACATCCATCCATATCTCACGGAAACTTTCTAGTTTCTTTCCATCTCTACCAGCACAACATTGAGATTTTCCACTAATCCAATATGTCAGCAAAGAGGTTTCATTCTAGATGAGAAGCAATGGAGAGTTGTATAGCACCATGAGCTACTTACCCATCATATGCATATTAGTAGTATACTGTCATTAATGCAAACATTCTATCATGCATAATACATCAACTGAATATAAACAAATGCATAACAAAACAATATCATGAAATGACAATTGAATACTTATCTTTATTTGTTTCATGGCTAGACTCCTTCTTGAGCCTTTAGCTTCATCATCTTTTTTATTCATAATAGCATCGTTTCTCATCCAAATGCTAAGAGGGATAAGAGGTTCTTCAAGATTTCAATCCTTCATATTCCTCATTGTTTGAGGGATTTTCTTTGGATGGTGAGAACTTGACCTTTATTTGCTCCCATCTTCTCTTCTCTTCTTATGAGTCGAGCTTCTTCTTCTTCCCAGAGTCTACTAAAAGTAATCACTTCCTTCTGGCACAAATTCCTTGAATGAATCAATCCCATGATCTTAGGAGGCCATTCAAGGTGGCTATCACCACTTTTGCATTCTTCACTTCTTCTTTTACCACTTCAAATTTGTTCTTTGATTCTGCATTCTAGATCTTCACATTCTTCAATTGTCTTCTCAAAGTCATATTCTTATTTCTGTTCTTCCCTTCAAATATCTTGGTCAAGGAATCAAACATCTTCGATGTCTTTAGGGAAGAAACTTGTGGTACAATTTGATTCATGATTGAATCAACAATGATCTTCTTGGCCTTGACCAAGTTCTTCTTGTGTAAGGATTCTAGCCTCATCTCCTTCTAGAACTGGAACCTATCTACTCATGTAGGTGTCCAATTCATTTTCTTTAGAGAGATCAAATACTTCCATCCTTGTAATTTGTAAACTTCACCAAGCTGATGTGGTAGATCACTTTGAAATGAGAACCTCAAATGAAAATAGCAAAAGATTAGATCTTACCGATTTGAGGTGTCCGTCCTAGTTTCAGAGCTAGCTGATCTAGGGTTTATCAGAGAAACCCTGATTTTCAAAAATTGGAATATTTCAGATCTTATTGGATAGAAATATATATATCTTCAATTTTAGCTGTCCAATGTACTTCTTTTTTTAAAACAGTGGAGGGAAACTCCTGAAACAGGAAGCCGTAGTTTTCCAATTTCTTCTCCAGAAATGCCTGTTACTGTTTCTGTGGTATCTCCAAAATTACTGATCCTCTATGTCTGAAACTTTGTACTAACATAGCCTCACATATTTCCCTATTCCAACACCATAGGTTTCATCAGAATTTGTTTCACCAATTGGGACTTATAATAATTTTCCCAATGTGACTTGTTACAGTGCTGTTCAGAACAACGAAGTTGTACAGACTTCCACATGTCATTGTTTTGTCTTCTAGGTCTAAAATTCAGACCTCAAAAAGGAAATTTCATTCCCTTTCTGTAACATCTTCAGGAATTTAATTTGGACCTTTGTATCGCAAGATATAGTAATTCTCCCTAGGTGTCCTGTTTAGGGATGAATCCTGGAAGAGGATGGAACCCTAACGTGGAGGGATCATATCTCCTAGGAATATAGTGAATATGATAATGAATTTTGGATAAAATGTAAATCATGATTGTAAATTCGACCTATACAATTTGCATATCCTGAGACTTTGTCAATCCCTAGATATAGTGAATGTACCAAAACTTATCATTTTTAGTATTTAGGGTTTTTCCAGCTTGGGGTCAAACTAGGGTTTGACTTTCCCAGAGTTTTACCCAACCAAAAATATTTACCCAGGTCTCTAAACTTAGATTTTTATGAGGAGATAAATCCTATACTAGGCTCACTCAAAAATTCCTCTTCTGTAAGAAGCCCTAATTTCCCGCACCAAAAACTAAAAATGCTCGGAATCGAATTCCGCTTCGACAAAAATATGTGCCCTTCAATGGAGAGTCAACCTAGCATACTTTTGCTGATGGATTATGGAGAGAGACCCAAAAATTAAGAATCCCTAGCTTTTGCAGCTACACAATGTCTTCTTCTCAGGTTATCTCTGATACCATGTTATATTTTTATCATTCAAGCTAGCATTATGATCTTACGATCTTTAACTGAGAGAATAACATGCACAACAATAAACAGAAGAGACAAGAGACACAAAGAATTTTCCTTGGGGAAACCATAAAGGAGAAGACCCTACAACTTCCTCGGAGATAGAATCAGCACCAAAAAGTAAAACCTGAAAACATAAAGATGATCTCTCGACAGCAATAGTCTCTCTCTCTGATCCCAGTGTCTTCTCTCTCACTCATGCACCTCAATGAGTGAGTGTGTGTATGATAAATAGAGAGGCTCAGTCTCTATTTATATTCTTTCCTTCACTTGAAACCCATTCCAACATGTCAGCCTCACTTAACAATTACTTACTAGAGCCGACATCTCTAGGAGTGTCTAATAACCCTAATGCCCCACAACTTGTGGGGACTTTGTCTCCTCTGACTAACAAGGAGGGTTATCCTTAAAACAACGGTGGGGACTATTGGCCTGACTTACAATGAATCACCTAGGGTCGAATTCTATAGGATGGTATAATAACCCTAGGGCCCCACAACTACGAGGACTTTAACCCTTGACAAATAGGAGGGTTACCCACAATGAATTGACATGACTTGTTTACATTATAGAACCTCCCGATAGGAACATCAGGGAATGACATGACTCAAATACATTACAAAAACATCCCAGAATAAACATCGGGGTACAATACATAAGATATATGGATGAATACATTTCGAAGTTACAATTACATCAACAGCTCTAACAACCTTCTATTTTGCCTCCTCTTTACTACTGTTAGGGTCTATGATTTGCAGAATGTCAACACTTGGACAGTCCTCCCCTTCATACCATAACACCTACACAAAAACAACAAATAGGTTAGCCATTAATTACAATTTGTTATTTTTTTAAAGGACTTCCATTTTTAAGATAAAAGAGGCCTGAAAATACATTTACATACAGTATGAAAGTTACCCTTTTTAATAGTCATAAAGAAATGGTTGACAATTAAAGTTTAGTGTTTATATTATATGCTTAAACCACATTTTTTGCACATCTTTCAAGGGTTAGCATACTGCTTCTATAAAAGTCTCAAACTTTGTTTTGATGGTTGTCATACACTGCTAGGATTGGTGATGAAAGGTTCAAGTAGTGTGATTGCATTGATTGCATAAATTATATGTCACATACACTCTCTTGGTTACATGAATGCTACTTTAAATGCCATTAAAGGGACTGTTATACTGTCATACTATCATACTACTACCATTGTACCTATCTTTTACTTGTCATTCAAATAAATTGGTTGATTACTTACTACTATTATTACACTCATATTGAATGGTATGTGGTTACACAGTTAATGATCTTTGGTTTGCTAACATGCTATTGAATCAGCTTTCTTCTAATTCCATATATATTGATTTTATTACATTGACTTGGTATCATTTACATATGTATCCATACGAACTTTTTTTACTTGGTATGTCTTCTTCATTCCTAAATTAATTGGTTAAAGGCACTGGTCACTAACATCATTGTGTAGAAGACGTAGTTGCTTGTCGAAGTGTCTTGAAGAGTATCTAAAGGGTTCTCCTCCTAGAGGTCACAACACTTCAAAGTAGTCAAAGGAATGTGACTAAGGTGACATTTGGTCACTTTCCTCATATGTGCTTATCAGACACTAGCCTGCTAGTTTGTTCTGTAATGGGCTTGACTAGAGGAAAAGGTGTTGCAGTATATGTTTCTCCTCCTTTATCCAACTCCCATTTATGGCCATCTTTCCTTTTTTTAGGTTGTCTTTCTTCTGGAGACTGGGTTTTTCAGTTTTGACCATATTCATTTTAGAATCTATGGCTTTTTCTTGACTAAATTTATACCATTCATACAATGATATCCATTGGTTTTGTGTGACCATATTTAGCCAGGATTTCCTTTTGTTCCATTGAATGGGATTCTCTGGATTGTTTTGAATCTTCATGAGTAAAGAAATCCCAATTTATCATATTTTTCATGAATTGGTATTGAATATTATATGGGGAATAGCCTTTGTATATCTGCAAGAAGTTTTCAATTTCTCAGAGTTTGGGCTTGTAAATTTTTGCAGTGACTTCTGTAAACCTAGAGGAAAAGATATCAAATATTTCCTTTAGCTGCCTAAATTTTTTTCTTTGTTTTATATGATGTTCTAATTCATCTTGGTTTTGTTGTTCCAGGGCAGTTGGCTTTCTGTATCCTAATCCTGACATATCATGACTTGGCCTTTGGCTACTAAGATGAGCTTGGATTCCTTGGGAGAATTTTTCCCAAGAATCTAGTGTTCTAATAAATTCCTTTCTTTAAAGGATTTTGGTAATGCAAACTTTTGACAGCAAAGTAGTAAGATTTTGCCTGTGGGAATCTTGCATTGTCAGGTGTTTCTGGCATGTTTTGGAAACATTGGGTATTATTTGTGGAATTTGAACAATTAGGATGTTGTCGAACTTTGGATTTCGTAAGGAGATTGAAAGAGTGCAAAAATGGATTATGTAAAAACTGTGTAGGAGGGACAACACTAAAGTGTTGATCATAATATTTATTTTGGGAAGATTCATCATGCTGGCTATTGTGACTTTAATGAGGCTGTAGAGGCACGGTAGACTGACAATCAGTACATTTAAGAGAGGGTAAAATTCCTCAATTATTCCATGCTTGGACTTGTGGGTGTGAACAAGAAATTGAAGGCTAGTGAGTAGGGAATTGTATGACAGCTGATGAATGATCTTCTATTATGTGTGAGGAATTGATTTGGATTTGGGGATTTTGTTTTGGATCTGGTAAAACCCACTCGGACAAGAGTTGGAGTTCATCCTAGGTAAGGAACTGAGGAACAAGGATGTCAGTATTGGGATCAACTTTCAATAGAACACTTCCAGTAGATTTATCAAAAGGATTTTTATGCATGGAAAGGTTCAATGTATTAACATAGCGCATGGAAACACAGTAATGGACATTCAAGTTATGTGATTGTTTTTCCATATCATAGCCTTTGGTCTAGATCTAAATTTTGAGGATATCTTCTAAATGTAGATAATTGATAGATACCTTAAAATTGGGCAATATATTACAGATAACATTTATTCAGGATAAGTTAGTTTGAATTCCTCCTATAAGAACCTACTTGAACTAGTTAAACCAAGAGTCTTAGACAATAGCCATGTAGTGCAAAGGAAGTCCTTCTCTGTATAAACTTATATACTAGAAAAATGTATTTTGTTCTTTATTATTTGTTTTGAAGTTGTTGTTAAACCTCTGTAAAGTTCCCTTCATCTATATATACTATCCATGTTGATGAATCGCATCAGTCATAGGCTAAGTGATTACAAATCAACATCCACTGAATTCCTCTAAAAGCATCTCAATCTCATGGATTTCATCTCTCCATACATGGACAGGAAGACTTCAGTGGTATAGCTCTATTACAAAGTTCATTTTTCAGCACTTCTAAAAAAAAACCTAGCAAGGAATGAAAAACTGATTAATTACAGATCAAAATGATGGATAAGGAATGCAATATCTACAAACACATAAGTCTAAGAATTAGGACAAGCAGATAAAATATGCAGTACCTCACTGAAAGAAATTACAAAGCATTTAGCTCAAAACTTCATTTGTCTAAACCTATAGTGAAGTGCTTGACATCTCTTTTATATAACAAGAGATGACAGGTCTATAATGAATGTAGACACCTTGAGAGGTGCACCTCTGTAGAAGAGATAAAACCCTAACCTTGATGCAAGAGCCTTCTAGTGAAGAGTGCGACCTCATGCATGAGTTCACCCTAACTAGAAAAGAACGTTGCTAAAGAAAACTAAAAGCGTACAAGATAATCTCTCTCTCATGCAATATGCTTCCAAACTAAATATGTTCCTCATGCATGGACCCTATCTATCTTAGTAACTGCAACCTTTGCAGATAGAGCATGCATGCATCCTACTCACCCACTCAATGTCTACAAGACTGCTCCACCCTCATCAGACTCTCTAATGCCCCTCCCTCATAAAATGAAAAATCTCTCCATAAGGATCAAGGATGGAATGTCTACTAAAATTGTTGCTTCCAAAGAAAAACACCTCAAATCAACAAGGTAAAAAAACTAGCAGGGTTTGCTTATATGGAAGGTTTGTAATCGTGTTTCTAAGATTTGTATGGACATGATTTGAACACTGTCATAGTGTTTAGAAGTTGTTTTTATTTAAACAAATAGATTTGGAGAGACTTACCTTTAGTTCTTAGTTTTGACCATAAACCCTTGCTATTATGGAGGCAATATCAATGTAGGGTGTGTTCATTTTGGTTTTATACGTATTCCATTCTTTGTGATGTTTCATGGTTTCATTTAAGGTATATGTTGCAGGAAATGTAGGGTACAATGTTGTACCCCCTACGTTTCTATACCAAAAGGTGGAAACACATTTCCAGCCATATGGATGCATCCCACATGTGGGAAACACATTCCATACAACTGGAAATGCATTTCCAAGCCTTACCCTCCTCAATATGACGTGTTTCCTTGACTTGGTTTTTTACTAGGGTTGACCAAAAATGTTGGTAATTAATGGTGATGTTAAATTCTTACAGTAAATGTTGGCATTTCCTTTATTTTTCGTTTTGTATAATATAGAGAAGGAATAATAAAGGAAATGATAACTTTTAATTTAGGAGTTTAATATAGGAAAGGAAAAATAAAGGAAGTGTCAACTTTTACTTTAAGAATTTAACATTACCATTAATTGTTTTGGGATATTTGAGCACTGTGGATCCAACCTCGTTGGGATTCATACAGAGAAGTAGAATGTCATATTCCATTCAAGCTAAAATTGAATTAATAGTTTTCAGAACTTCAGGGTTGGTAGAATTACAACAATTTCATTGGACTATGTTGTGTATGAAAGTATGGGATTGTCATGTAATTTAGAGCACCAATACTTTTATGTACCCTGATGTTGGTGGCATTGATTGTTGAAGTCCTTTTGGCATTTCCTTAGCAAAAATGTACCCTTCACTCGAGACAAAATCAATGATTAGGCATGTTAAATTTTTTTACAATATTTTAAGGCTTGGGTTAGGTAGTTTCATCAAAATTGGATAGTGCTGACTGATGTCCCTGCCACCCAGAGGATCAAAATAAAGGCATAGGATAGATGAGAAAGCAGAGAGTGATAGTAATGATGATGATCTAAATATGAAGATTAGTTTATGTTTGTCATTTAAATTTTCTTGTTCTTGCCCATTTATAATTTTATTACATTGCCTTTCCTTCGAAGTCACAATATAATGTGCTATTTATAAAATAGCACATGATATGTATATATATATATATATATATTACACACACTTAAATGGCGCGTGACATTCAAGAGGGATTTCAGAATGTTGGCAATATAAGCATGTTGCTAATTAGGAGTGTGTCACTTTAAAAACTAGGACTACAGAATTTTGAGTAATTTCAGATTCATGAGATGATATATATATATATATATATATATATATATATATATATATATATATAGAGAGAGAGAGAGAGAGAGAGAGAGAGAGAGAGAGAGAGATATGAATTTTATAGTGGGTGCTTTCAATTCTAGCAGTTCCAAATTTTCTTGCAGCCAATCCAAGATTGCCTCTACTTTTAGTTTATTGTTAGAATTTTATTCCAAAAAACTTGTAACTATTGATGGGATGGTAATTTTATAAATTCAATGATTTTCAATGTAAAGAGGGGAATCTTTCTTAGGGAAGCAAAGAGGGATTTGATTTATGTAAGTCAGGATTGGAGCATCTGTAATTACTTTGAATATAGTAACATAGGCAATAATGCATGCATGCCTGAAGATCAGCTCATTTGAACTGTGATTCAAATGTGTATCTTGTATATTTTGTTGTTGGCTATTTTATTCGGATATAGAAGTTGTTGCCTATTTTTATTTGGATACCTTCTGTAAGTTATCTATGTTAATATAAATTTATATATTTGTAAATGAATATAGAATTCATTATATATATATCTATATATATATATATATATATATATATATATATATATATTATATATATATATATAGATAGATAGATAGATAGATAGATAGATAGATAGATAGATAGATAGATATTATGTAAATTAGATTGAATATAGAATTTATCAGATATACTAAAAGAACAAGTTATATAGCTTAACAATAAATTCATTTTAAGTTATATAATTAAAAGAAATCCATTTAAGTTTAAATTTTTAACTTAATGGCGAATTTTATCCACTATATTTGGCATGACGACATTTTTTGGATTTTCATAATTGTTGGGTTTGAACATGAACAGGAATTGGGTGACTATGTGTGTATCCTTTTCTCAATTTTTGCATTATCAGTCTTTCTTTTAGCTTGACAATTTATGCATCAAATGCTACAAGGCCTGCCTGCAATTTATCAAAATGCCATGATATACTTGAACAGAGTTAGTGAGTTGAACATTGAGCAATGAAACTTGTGAATCACGTGCCATGGACATTTATCCATGACTCTCTATTAGTTGATATTGGCTTGTAAGAATGGTTGTTAAGGTGTTCAATATAGCTACAAAAAAAATTTGGTTACTATTATTTTGAGGCCAGGTATCTCCTACAAATATTTCTCATGCTGGTTTGAGGCTGCACTGAATTTAGTTAGTTTATCTAGGTGATCTCTAGCTTGAAGGATTGTTTTAAATCAGATGTGTGGGGCCTTTATCACTTTCTAGAATGGAAAATTTGTTCAACAGCCTTCGGATAACTATTTCTCTGGGACTTGTGAGTATAGTCCTGTGTATGTATTTTTACAATATCTTGTCTTTGACTGATAGATTGACTACATGAAAAAATAATATCTTGCAGGATCCCAAACCTAACAATTTAGTTGCAAGTACCACATTTTATTTTGAGGCTACCAAAGCCACACTTTGCTTGGTACACAACTAACTACTCGGTAAAATTATTTTCATTTTTCATTTCTTTAGTTTTCCCAAGGAATACTGTGCTCATGCCATGTACTTTGATGCATCATATTAGAGTTGAAACAGACCCATCTGATAGAACACAATTGTAGACGACTGTTACATCATTTGATCCCCTAACGACATTTGAGTAAGCTATCTGTCTACTTACTCTTATTTTTATTTTTACTGAAGGAAAATGTACTTACTGTTATTTTATTTTTACATTCAATTGTAGGTTTAAGGAATTCATCAAGGAGCAGCTTGTGAACAATTGATCCTTTGAAACAACTTCATGATCGAAGTCTTCTCCTTTCAAATGAATTAATATCATATTGAATTTCCATGGCTGATATGGCATACCAATACCCTCTTTGTACTCCTATATGCAGGACCCAAGTTGTATTGAAATTCAAACTCAAGCCTTCATTCGACAAAAGGTCTACCACTGCATTTATTTCTTTATAAACATGGATAAATGACACATTTCAGAAGGAAGATTCCACCTATTTTAACTGAGCTAATATTGGGAGGAAAAACAAGTAGGTTTTTATCCATCCTGAACCTAGTAGTCATCCAATTAATATAACATTTTACATTGAATTTGAGCTGTCCAAAATTTCCATATCTTGCAATTTTTCAGTTTCTTCCTAGCCTACTAAAATGATAGTGCTATCTCCTAACTTCTTTTTTCTCATTTTTAGGTATTCTGGTTTTGTTGTTCCAAATGTCATAAGAATTTCAAAATGAAATGTAAGCCTGGAAAGGTGAAGTGGACTAAAGCATACAGAAAGCTACATGGAAAATAACTTACTAAGGTATATTTTGTGTGATCATGAGACATGTTGACATGTTTTCCCATGTTGTGCCACAATTTTCATCCAAACTTGCAATACAGTTGATTACTTATTTGGGCCTATCTCTTTGCACTTAGATAGTTGCTAGAACAAACTTCGAGATTAGTCAATTTTTGCAACAATAGTAATTTTTTTTAACAATTTTGAAGAATGCAAGGAAAACCATTTGATTTTTTGTGCCATGCCAAATGCTTAAGGCCATGTTTGGATGTGGATGGAGTTAATTTGATGAAATTATTAGACATGCAAAATTTTCAGTTAATACCGTTACTTTGAAACAAACTGGACAGAGCGCTCGAGTTTGAGAGAAGAAGAAACATGCCTGCGAGATATGATAGAAATGTTCAAAATACTTTGAAGGCCATCAATAACATTGAGGAAGTTCGTGTTAGCAGGGAGGCTAAATTATGGGAGAGCAAGTTTGTCTCATTCTCTTCAACTTTCCTTATAAAAGAGTCCAAGGATAATAACTGAAAATTAGCTAATTGGTTATCTTCTAGATAACCATATTTCATGTTAACTTCATATTTAATGTTCACTTGTATTCTCCCATTAAATGAAGGACTCAATTTCATGATGACATTACAAGGATAGTGTATGTCTTGCCGTTGGTGAAGTTGGATCTAAAGAGAATTGGGGACAAATGCCTAGAACAAGACAAAGGATTATGGAAGAACATATTTTTAAGTCCTCAGTTTCACTCTAAATCATGGCCATCGATTTTTTTTTTCATTTTTTCCCATATGTGGTTGCGGACATTTTTTCCCATATGTGATTGCAAATTCGCAACTTTGAAGCAACGATGGTGGATGACAATGCAAGGATTGTCCTATGTGAGGTCATGTAAAGGCATGTCAAAGATATTTTAGTAGTGGACAACAATGGCTACAATGTAATCAAGTGATATAGCATTCTCAATTTTATTAATTAAAGACCAAATATGTGTATATACTACACTATGATCGTTATAATATTATTTTTCTATTGTTGTGACAATGCATAAAATTTATTTTCTATCAACAATGATTCTCTCTAATCCCAATATTAACAACCCAAAATTGAAATCATCACAACCCAAAATTGAAACATTTGGTGAATCGTTTGACAGTCGATTTTTTCATTAAGAGTTTGTGTTGCCATAAGGATTTATTATGTAACATTTTGTTGCAGTTGCAACTGTTTTCCCAAATTTTTGAAATTTTGGACCCCCCTCTTAATTTGTATCTTACCTAGAATCGTTTGGATCCAGGAACTCTATTTTTGTTTTCCCTCTACTACAAGTTTGGACTGTTTTGAGGTTAACTGTTTTCATGCTTTTCGGAAAATTGCTTATGTCTGAAACTGCTTTAGGTTGTGGAACTTGGAGTTTGGTTTGAAATATTGCCCTTTGATCTGTGATTTCTTTCTTTATTTTCATAATTCTATTTCTCATTTTCTCCACTATTTCGGAGGTGAAACGAACTTCATCGCTTCCCAGCCGAAAGTAACATTTTTAGTTTGGTTGTTCAGAGGTTTTTTAAATGCATCGGAGCCATATGTCCTTATGGATCCTCTGTTGCAGAAGCTGAACGATGAGTGCTCTACCGAATAGTCTTGACTTCTTTGATGTCATGTTGTTTTGCATTGTTAGAGGTTGGTCAAAGTTTGAGTCGAGGTTGTTTGATCTTTATGAAGCTGTTGTTTTGGAAGTGAGACAAACTTTTTGGACCGCTACCTGACCCTTAGGTTTTCCAAACACTTAACGTTTTCACATTGTTTCTGCACCGTAGGGAAAAGTTTATGAAGGCTGTAGTCTGATTGTTTTCTGCCATTGCGGCTCCCGAGCGAACTAGGTGCCCTCCATTTAACTGCTCCGCCCACCGATGCTTTGTCCGGTTTCACCAATATGTCTTTTGGCCATGGAGACCGTATTATTTTCATCTTCCACCGTTGCAGCTGCGTAATGCACTAACCTCCTGACGTTGATGTCATTCCATTCGCCAACGGGGAACTTTTCTACCCGATGCTTTGACATTTAGTTCTTCCAACTCCGATGGAGTTAACTGTCCTGCGGAACTCGTTGTCCATCTAAAACACACCATTGTGGCTGTAATTAACACTATCCAGCCAATTTTTTAAATGGTTCAAGCCGTCGATAAGGTTTTTTCTCGTCGTCTTGTGAGTTTAACTCCTGTGCGTGGCGGTGGTTTTTTATTCTTGTGAAGGCTTTCGCGAAGAGGGTGCAGTACATGGCCTCATTTTGATGATCAATTTTGTTGTTAGTATAGTTTAAGTTCATTGAAAAGATGCAGTCCTAATTAATGATGAATTTTTTTTAACTCTAGACAGACACAGGAGATTCTTTAGATTACTGCTGCAAGAAAGGATAAAGCTAAAGGATAAAGCTGAGGAAAGTTGGATGAAAAACGATAAGTAGAGTTTTTCTGAAATCAACGGCATCTCAAGAAGGACAAATAAAAGACAAGGAAGAATCGATGGCAACAAATGCCCAGGCTCGGAAAGGGTCCATCAGTTAGCAAGCTGATCCCATTTTATGAAGTAGTCATAAGTTGAAATCTGAAATGTAACACATTATGTGAATCATGAGTGGTCACGAAAAAGACAAAATTGTGAGATTAAATAGTTTTGGGGGCAGCCGAAAGGTCAAATGGTTGGGGAAGCCCAAGGGTTTTGTTGTTTTTGTATAAAGATAGGAAAGTTAGAGGGGATAGGGGCTTTTTCCCTAGAAAAAATTGTGAGCAATTGTTTGTAAGAGGAACTACTTCGTTTTACAATAAAAAATTGCAAATTTTGCCTGTTGGAGAAGGTGCTGTGTGGAATGTTCGAATGTGATAAAATGAACAATGATGAAGGGGAACTATTTCGTTTTCAACTATGTTTCATTAACTGTGAGAGCATTCTAACTTTATGAACCTATGTTCTTATCTGAATGTTCTCTAGTTTATTCAATGATAATTTCCACTAGGAGTAATGGAGAGTTTAACGATTGATGAGCTATCTTGTCATGTATATTTTGTTCATGTTTATGTTTTTTGATCCTAAGGACAACTATCTGTGATTTACCTTAACATGTGAACAGTATTATATTACTCATGAATTAATATTTTTCTCTCTAGAGATAGTTTAGTTAGTATGTATTTTCTAGTTGTGTATGGTTTAGATGTGAGAGAGTCTGAGACGAGAGGTAAGAACCTGCACATCACATTGTGACCACTCCTTGCATTCTTTATCAATCTACATTTTACATAGGCACTTGCATATCATAATCAAAGTCAAAAATACAAAAATATATACGGTGGACTGGGCCGCAAACGGTAAAACCTTTTATTTTTTGTTACTTGACCTACGGTAGCCAGACTGCAAACCAGATGGATTCCCTACACCAAACAGTCACGGGCAATTTGGGAACATTGACTGGGGAGAATCCCTTGTTGTTGTTGCCTACAAATTTCCAAACCTCAATAGTTTTCTGGTGCTAGAAGGAGGGACACCAGTGCATGGCTGGATGAGGAAACCCGTTTTCTCAATATTATTCCACCAGTGACAGTTCAGAAGGATGTTTGATTCCCAATCCAATTCCTAAAGAGAAGGGTAGAGAGCATTTGTATTCTATGGACAACGAAGTTGTTAATGATCTGAGAAGACATACTAGGGCATACGTGAAGAAGATTGGAGGATTACCGATTATCCCTGAATTTCCCAGAAGAGAATATAAAAGGAAAGACCGTCCTATTTTGAAAGATTCGGTGTTAGTTGGAGATTGGGAAGAGTTAGTAGAAGTAGAATTACAGGAGGTTGTTCAGCCTTTGAATCAAGTAGGCCCAAACACACCTTACTGTTCACCTATTAATATTCCTATTCATTCTCCACCTAGACTCATGGCAGGCGTAAATGCAAATCAGCCACCCAACCCACCAAATCCACCACCTTCCTAGAAACCCAGATCACCCTTAAACCTAACACCTCCTTTGCATGATTTACCTCAATCTTTTGAAAAAATGCTTCCCAAGTTTCATCCAAATGAGAATATGTTAGTAGATGACCACTTGCAAACTTTCTATTCAGCAATAGAAGGATTAAGGGCTAGGGAATATGAGGATGTAGTTTGTAGACTTTTTCCACACACCCTTAAAGGAGTGGCAACATCGTGCTACTTTGGTTTTCCTGCAAACTCTATCCCTGACTGGGATACCTTTGAAAGGATTTTTAGAAGTATGCAACCCAAAAAACTCATGCAGCTCTGATGAAAGGACTATGCACATTAAAGAAAGAAAGAAAAGAGAAGGTGCATATTTTTACCCAAAGACTCACAACCTATCTTAAGAATTTTTATGAAGCTGACAAACCCTCGGATAAAGTCCTAATTGAATATTATACCTCAGCTCTAGGACCCGAGTTGTCCATGTTTTCCAAAATGAAGGCCAAACCTACGGTAGCAGAGACTTATGAGGAAGCGGAGAGAGTAGAGGCTGAAAGGGAAAGCATCGAAGATTATCTTGAATGGTTAGGAGAAAAAAATGTTGGGAGGAAAGCTTTGTTATTTACCAAGCCTAAAGAGGAGCAATCACCAGATTTCGAAGGAATGGAAAAGATGATGCAGAAGCTTTCTAACAGAATCATAGACTTGGAAAAGGAAAAGGAAGCCCAAAATTTCTACAAGCCTTATTACAAGAAAAGGGAAGATAACAATCAATCCCAACCCCCTCCACACAGCCCTGCATCTATGAACTTAACAGAGGTCGGAATGGATAACTTTTGCACTTTCCACCAACAACCTGATTCTGAAAAGAATTATCCTCAATGGATAAATTCAATGAGGTCGGTCATGAATTAGCTTTTGGATTCCAAATTAACTGAAGATAACGATGAAGAAGGGAAAGACAATAATAAATCAACATAAAAACAGGAGGATGAAGCTATGGTTTTATGGGACTCTGTATCGTTGTTTGATGCTGAGGAAGAAAAGGATCTGAGACACAAGGGCATCCTGGAAAAAAATGTAATGACAAGAAGCTAGGGGTTGATTAAGGAAAACACTCTTATGCTCTCGAATATCAAAAGAATTCAAAAGAATGTTAAGAAATTTCAAAATAGCTCCTTAGCTAATAAAGTTCTAGAGTTTACTATCACTAGTCAAAATCCTAGACATATCAGCATGCCTACCAAGCCCAATGAAGAAAAAATAAATAATGCTAGATCAAATATCACGGAACATAAGATGGATTATGACATTGTGGAGGATATCAATAAGGTGAGGGAAAACATCTCATTGTTTGAAATGTGCAATATGCTGCAACAGAAAGAAAAGCTATTGAAATCACTTGAAGTATCAGAGGAGAGGCTTCCCACTGACAATCAGCCCCAAGAAGAGGAAATTGGTGAAGCGAGTATGGGAGGTAAACTTAAAAGCAAGAATCCACCTTTTCTCCTTATTTTTGAAATTTTCAACCATAACATGCATAACTTCCTAGTAGACTCGGGGGCATCAGTCAATGTCATGCTGTTGTCGGTCTGCAAAAAGATAAATGGACAACATAAACCATCTACCTGTAGGGTCATTCAGTTGGATAGAATGAATGTGAAGGTAATTGGAGAAATGGAGGATGTTCTCATTCGCTTATCTTCAAATGATAAGGTGTGTCAAGTCATCGATATTGTGGTGGCTGACATACCGAAAGCTTATGGACTTGTTTTGAGCAGAGATTGGTCGGCAAAGCTGAACGGATATTTTGCCTCGGACTGGTGGCATCTGTGGATGACATACCATAATCTTATGGAATTGTTTTGAGCAGATATTGGTCGGAAAAGCTGAACAGATATTTTGCCTCAGACTGGTCACATCCGTGGCTTCCATATCAAGGAATCCAAAATCAAATTAAATTTTTGAGGGATCCCCACATGAAACACAATGTTACTCAGTTTGAAGAAAAAAATGAACCAGTGGATTCTGTTTTGGGAAACTACTTTATTGAGCTAGAACCAGGACACTATCAAGTGGAAGAAGCTAGCAATACATTCAACGCTCAACCTGATCTCCTTCGGTTTTCACAGGCTGATGAAATCGATTGTAAAATAGTAGATTTAGCTGTTGATGTAGATGTTAATCCTCGCACAGTAGTGGGTAGTGATTTTTGGACACTTTTCTTTGATGGTTCTAAAACTTTAGAGGGGTCGGGATCTGGCTGTGTCCTGATTGACCCTATGAAGAACAAACATTTTCTTTCATGTAGGTTAGAGTTTGAATGTACCAATAACACAACTCATTATGAAGCGTTGGTTCAAGGGTTAAGGAAAGCAATTGAATTAAAGGAAAATAATCTGAAAGTGTTTGGAGATTCCGAAATAATTGTAAAACAAATTCGGAATCAAATACATTGCATTTCTCCTCATTTAAAAGCTTATCAAAATGAAGTATGGGATTTACTTAAATGTTTTAATGCATTTAACATTGTATCGATTCCAAGACTTAAGAATGCAGCAGTTGACTTGTTGGCCACCTCAGCTGTGAGGCTTGTGCCATCTAATAATTGGTGCTCTGTTGAATTGCTTTTCAGGCCTTCGGTTCTAGATATGATAACCAATCTACGAGTGTTCGATGACGATCAGTAGATTATAGAATGCTTGACAAATGACAAGGATTTCAAAGGGGTGATTATTGATGATGAAGAACATCAAGCCAAGCTAAAATTCAATAATTTTATTCCTAAGGGAGTGAGGACTTTAGAATGGATGTTTGATTTAAATGAGAAATTTAGAAGACTAGTGAATGTGAATACTCATAGCTCGTCCCTACAGTTCGAGTTTATTAATTTGGGGATTGAGATGGAGCCTAAATATGTGAATCTGGGAAAATGCTACTTCCCAGCTGAAAGTGATAAGTTCATCATTATTTTCAAGCAATACAAAGATGATTTTTCCTGGACGTATGAAGATCTGAAGACATATGACACCAATATTATCCAGCATGTTATCCCCATCAAATCTGGAATCAAACCTTATCAGCAACCTTTACGAAAAATGCATCCAAAATTAGAACCTTTAATCTAGAGTGAAGTTAAGAAATTATTGGATGCTAGAATTATCTTCAAGGTTAGAAACTCGGAATGGGTTTCAAATCTAGTACCGGTGAGGAAGAAATCTGGAGAAATCAGGCTATGCGTGGATTTTAGAAACTTAAATCGTGCTTCAGATAAAGACAATTATCCTATTCCTCCCATGGAACAGATATTGCAAATGGTTTCAGGTTCTAAACTATTCTCTTTATTAGATGGATTCTCATGCTATAATCAAGTATTAGTAGCCGAAGAAGACAGACTGAAAATGACATTCGGGACCAGGTGGGGAACTTTTGCTTATAGAAGGATTCCCTTTGGACTCATAAATGATGGAGCTACTTTCCAGAGGGCTATGGACATAGATTTTCGTGGTCTGATTGGCCATAGTGCTATAGTATACCTCGATGACATCATGATATTCTCAAAGAGAAAAGAGGAACATGCATTTCATCTAAAGCAGATTTTTGAACGCTGCCAAAAATATGGTATCTCACTAAACCCCAAGAAGTACGTGTTTGTTGTTACAGAAGGTAAGTTGTTGGGTCACATGGTTTCTAATAAGGGGATATCCATAGACCCAAAAAGGATCAAAGCCATCAAACAGATTCCCTTACCCTATAATAAAAATGGCATGTAATCATTTATGGGGACAATAAACTTCGTGTGAAGGTTTGTGCCAGATTTCGCTCAAATTGTTAAACCTTTGTAGCAAATGGTAAAGCAAAGTGTACAATTCAAGTGGACTGATGTAGAGAAGAACACATTTAGTAAGATTAAAACAGCTATTTTGCACGCACCCTCCCTCAAAAGTCCAAATTTTGATAAAGGTTTTATCCTGTACACTTTCACATCTGATGATTCACTAGCAGTTGTGCTTACCCAGAAGGAATATGGGGGAGATGAGTTCCCCATATCATTTATGAGCACTGGTCTATAAGGGGCCGAATTGAATTACCTAGCTGTGGATAAACAAGCTTACACAGTGTTCAAAGCGGTGAAACAATTTAGACCATATATACTGAAGAACCAGAAAAAGGTAATAGTTCCACACCTAGCTATGAGGTCTCTTTTCGTACAAAAATAGCTAGAAGAAAGGAGAGGCAACTGGGTAACAAATCTACAGGAGTATGACCTTGAATTCAAGCCAACCTCCATAGTCAAAGGGCAAGGATTGTGCAAATTGATGACTAAAAGTAAAGACAATGAAGAACATGACTGGGAGGATGAAGATGAGTTACATTTGATGGATGTATGTCCTCTTTTCACATCCCGAGACTCTTGGTATCGAGACCTTGTGCATTACCTTCAGGCGGGATTGTTACCAGAACATTGGAATTCTAAGAAAAGAAGAGCACTGCATCTTAAATCAGCCTCATATCAAATTGTTGAAGGAATATTAGTCAGAAAGAATTATGATGGATTTCTTCTTAGATGCTTAGAGAGAGAAGATGCGAAGAAGGTAATGATATATTTACATGATGGGCCTACTGGAGGAAATTTCTCTGGAGATAATATAGCTCATAAAATTCTCAGAGATGGATACTATTGGCCCACACTGTTCAAACATGGACATGCCCATATCAGAAAGTGCGACATTTGTCAAAGGTGTAGTGGAAGACAACAGATCCTTTTGAGCAATGGGGATGCATATCATTGGGGAGATAAAGCTAAATTCTCCCTGCAACACAAGTATATTCTGACAGCAACTGACTACTTCACTCATTAGGTCGAATCCATTCCATTGTGTAAAGTAAATTAAGATGCGGTCATGGACTTCTTGCAAGACCATATTATGACCAGGTTTGGAGTTCCAATTTCTTTAGTTTTCGATAATGTTACTTACTTTTACTCAATTATATTAACTGCATTTGCTCATGAGAAAGGAATTAAGTTGCATTACTCTACTAATTACTATCCACAGGGAAATGGTTTAGCTGAATCTACAAACAAGAATTTGATTAGGATTTTAAAAAAGGCGGTGATAGAAAATCAGAGGAGTTGGCACTCAGCATAACCAAATGCTCTTTGGGATGATAGGTTCACTCCCAAGAATTCATTAGGTGTGTCCCCATACACCCTTGTTTATGGAAAAGAATCCATTATACCCCCCAATATCATGCTCCCCTTTTCCATAATAGCTCAAGAATCCAGAGGATCAGATAATGAAGTGTTACAGGTAAGGATACATAATATTTTGAAGGCATAGGAATCTAGATCCAAGGCCAGAGAACGTTTTAAACAACAACAAGGGGTAGTTAAGAGATGGTTTGATAAACACAAGGCTAGAACAAAAGAATTTGAGGTGGGAGATTTGATTCTCAAGTTGGATCACCCCCATGATGAGAAAGGAAAACACACGAAATTTCAATAGTTGTGGGTAGGTCCTTTCTAGATTGCAGCAAAGCTTAGCCCCTCAACCTATAAATTGCAAGATTTACAGGGGTGGGAAGATAACTTACCAGTAAATGGTTTAGTTCTCAAACCTTATTTTTCCTAAGTTTTGTTTTTGTTATTCTATCCTGTACATAAATAAATTGACTTGGCTGTTTATTTTGATTTATTTTATTTTTTGTTTTGTTTTAGTTTAGATTTTGATTGATTTCAATAAAAGGAGGCAAAATCTTGGTTGCACGAAGAACATCAGAATTCTGGAGTGATTAAAGTTCTTGGGTGTAAGACTGTGTATTATTGTTTTTTCTGAAAGAATTTCTTCTAGATTAGCAGTTTTCTAAAATGGCTATGAACACATTGAAGTCCTACTTAATCCTTGTTAAATAAACTAGGATCTAGAATACTATTTTGAGGTTCCATCCATCTCACATTTAAAAATTTCCTAGGGGGTGACATCAAAAGGCCCATGGAAAGGAACAGGGTAAAATGTATATTATATATAAATGATCCCATGCCAGGAATTGAATGCCAAAAGGTAGATAAGAGTCAAATACTCCTATGAAAGAAATTTGTATCAAAACAAAGTACTGAACCATATAAGTACTAAATTGCCAAAATTTCTTCTTCGTCCATGAGCTAAAATTTGAATACATCTCTCACACAAAAGGACACTATGGATAGAGGAGCCTGAATGAAAATTCAAAAAGAAAGGCATGCAGAAGGACTCATATGCAAAGGACAAAATTCCAAAAAATCACAAAAGGTGCAAAATGGCATGGGAATGAGGAACAAAGGAATATTTCTGTTTACCATATGTTACTATCCTGTGGCGTCCAAGCTGGAAGCTACCCAAAGATAGAGGTAATAAATGAAACTCGTCTTCCCATCCTCAAAAGAGATATCTTGACTCGGAAATCTTGTTTTCCTTTCTCCTAAATTGGACTATCATTAATGATTAAAAGTACATATATTTTCCATTTGGGAAATCCAAACATCTAGAAGAATTCAACATGTTCGTTTATGGTTAAATAGTGTATTACTTAAGGAATAAATTGTCCAGAGATCTAGGTTCACTAGGTGGTTGCCAATTGTTGCAGCTACAACTGTTTTCCCAAATTTTCGAAATTTTGGACCCCCCTCTTGATTTTTATCTTACCTAGAATCATTTGTATCCAGGAACTCTGTTTTTGTTTTCTCTCTGCTACAAGTTTGGACAGTTTTGAGGTTAACTGTTTTCATGCTTTTCAGAAAATTGCTTATGTCTGAAACTGCTTTAGGTTGTGGAACTTGGAGTTTGGTTTGAAATATTGCCCTTTGATCTGTGATTTCTTTCTTTGTTTTCAGAAGTCTATTTCTCATTTTCTCCACTATTTCGGAGGTGAAACAAACTTCATCACTGCCCAGCCAAAAGTAACATTTGTAGTTTGGTTGTTTGGAGGTTTTTTAAACAATGCATCGAAGCCATATGTCCTTATGGAGCCTCCATTGTAGAAGCTAAACGATGAGTTCTCTGCCAGATAGTCTTGACTTCTCCGATGTCATGTTGTTTTGCATTGTTGGAGGTTGGTTGAATTTTGATTCGGGGTTGTTTGATCTTTATGAATCCATTGTTTTTGAAGTGAGACAAACCTTTTGGACCACTGCACGACCCTTAGGTTTTTCAAACATTTAACGTTTTCACATTGTTTCTACGTCATAGTGGAAATTTTATGAAGGTCGTAGTCTGATTGTTTTCCACCATTGCAACTCCCAAGCAAACTAGGTGCCTGCCATTTAACTGCTCTGCCCGCCGATGCTTTGTCTAGTTTCACCGATATGTCTTTTGGCCATGGAGCCCATAGTATTTTCATCTTCTGTCGTTGCGGCTTCATAATGCACTAACCTTCCAATGTTGATGTCATTCCATTCACCGACGGGGAACTTTTCCACCCGATGCTTTGACATTTAGTTCTTCTGAATCCGATGGAATTAACAGTCCTGCAGAACTCATTGTCCATCTGAAACTTACTGTTGTGGCTATAAGTAATACTATCTGGCCGATTTTTTAAATGGTTCAAGCCGTCGATAAGGTTTTATCTCGTTGTCTTGTGAGTTTAACCCATGTGGGCGGTGGTGGTTTTTTATTCTTGTGAAGGATTTCATGATGAGAGCACAGTACAGGGCCTCATTTTGATGATCAGTTTTGTTGTTAGTATAGTTTAAGTTCATTGAAAAGATGTATTCCTATTTAATGATGAATTTTTGTTTAACTACATACAAACTCAGGAGATTCTTCAGATTACTGCTGGAAGAAGACTTAGCTAAAGGATAAAGCTAAGGAAAGTTGGCTAAAAAGTGATAAGTAGAGTTTTTCTGAAATCAACGGGATCTCAAGAAGGACAAATAAAATACAAGGAAGAATCGATGGCAACAAATGCCCAGGCTCGGAAATGGTCCATCAGTTACCAAGATGATCCCATTTTATGAAGTACTCATAAGTTGAAATATGAAATGTAATGCATTATGTGAATCATGAGTGCTCACGAAAAAGACAAAATTGTGAGATTAAACGGTTTTGGGGGGATCCTAAAGGTCAGATAGTTGGGGTAGCCCAAGGGTTTGGTTGATTTTGTATAAAGAAAGGAATGTTAGAGGGGATAGGGGTTTTTTCCCTGGAAGAACTTGTGAGCCATTGTTTGTAAGAGGAACTACTTCGTTTTACAATAAAAAAATGCAAATTTTGCATGTTGGAGAAGGTGTTGTGTGGAATGTTTGAATGTGATAAAATGAGCAATGTTGAAGGGGAACTATTTCATTTTCAACTGTGTTTCATTAACTGTGAGAGCGTTCTAAGTTTTTGAACCTATGTTCTTATCTAAATGTTCTCTGGTTTATTCTGTGATAATTTCCACTACGAGTAATGGAGATTTTAATGATTAATGAGATATCTTGTCATGTATATTTTGTTCATGTTTATGTGTTTTTATCCTAAGAACAGCTATGTGTGATTTACCTTAACATGTGAACAATATTAGATTACTCATGAATTAATATTTTGCTCTCTAGAGACAGCTTAGTTAGTATGTATTTTCTAGTTGTGTATGGTTTAGATGCGAGAGAGTCTAAGATGAGAGGTAAGAACATGCGCATCACATTGTGACCACTCCTTGTATTATTTATCAACATGCATTTTAGATAGGCACTTGCATATCATACTCAAAGTCAAAAATACAAAAATATATACGGTGGACCGAGCCGCAACTGGTAAAACCTTCTATTTTTGTTACTTGACCTACAGTAGATGGATCGCAAACCAGATGGATTTCCTACACCAAATAGTCATGGGCTAGTTGGGAATGTTGACTGGGGAGAATCCCTTGCTGTTGTTGCCTGCAAATTTCCAGGCCTCAACACATTTGTAATAGTGCATTGTTTTAGGGTTTTATATTTTCCATGATTATTTCTTTTAAAATTGTGTTTGTTGAAACTCTCACATATTTTTCAATAGTTTTCACTATATTGAGTTGAAATGTGTCCTAGTATTGTAATAAAGAATAATTTCATGAGTATAGGAATTGCATTTCCCCTTCAAGAGGGCATGTTTCATTGGTGCATTATTTGAGTGCTAATTTGTTATCTTGGATTGGTTATCATTGAAAATATTTGTTTCTGTAGAATGTGATGAATTAACATACAAAAATAATGATTATCAAGTTACTATATATACATAATGGCTTACCTTGTAATAGTCTTTCAAATGCATTTATTTAGTACAAAAATGACTTCAAGGACTAGTACACGGTAAGCCATTATGCATCTATAGTAACTTGATAATCATTACTTTGTGTGCTTGAATAATGCAAGATTTGTTTGAATATCATCATTACCAAGCAATAACAACTTCTTAAAGGGTACTATCTCAATCGTATAGCACCTGCCTAATTATAGGCAGGAGGTTGGTGGTTCGATTCCTTTGGATTCCTCTGTACCCTATCATAAATTTGTGACTACAAAATGACTAAATTCACATATATATGACTATTAGTAGCTAATTTCTTGTATCTAGCCGTATTTATCTTAGTCATTAATATGTTATCATCTAGTAGTTTATTTAGTCATATATTTAGTCATTAATTGTTGCAATCAATGACTAAATCAATGACTAAATAAATGACTAAATCTGTGACTAAATTTGTAACTAAATCATTGACTATCAATGACTAAATTAATGACTAATAAGTCAAGCTATTAATGACTAAGTGATTTACGACTAGCTATAAGATAGTGGAAATTAGCTACTATTAGTCCCCAACTCAAAAATAGTCATTTATAGCCTGACTATAGTCATTTTTTTAGTCATTAATTTATCATTTTGTACTAGTGATCCCAAAGGAAGAAGGAAAAGAAGAACATACCCATGAACCTCTAGAAAGAGATTATCATAGTCTTTCTAGTGATAATTCCCTTTCTCCTTGTAGAAAGAAACAAAGGAATGATGACAACCTCCAAGGAGAGTTCAGAAAGATAAGATCCGAAACCTATGAAGGGGAGATGAACACCGAGGAAAACAGTGAAGAATGGCTTCAGCATTTGACTGAGATGGAAATTCTCAGTCAAATCCTGAGATGGTTGTTAACATTTAGGTAGAGTCAAGGTATCTCTAAGGGTTTCTTCATTGTGGAGATAGTCATTGAATCATTGACTTCCCATATTATTAACTAATTGTTTAACAACTCTATTAAAAGTGATAAACCCATGGGACAAATTTCATTCTTTTGAATGTAGTAATGATTTTAATTATAAAAATATTTCATTTCAAATATTGAATTGCTTGATAATAATTAGGTTACACTTTAGTAAAACATATGCTAACATAATATATGTCAAATAATATATGTGGCCAATATTTTAATAGCCTACGGTAAACACTATGTTTTCTTCTACAACCACGGTGTTTGGAAGATTGCCACTTGCCAAAAAAGTTTAGAAAAGTTTAAAGGTCATTTTTTTTTTCTCAAGAAACCACTAAAAAATGTAGCTAGAGTATGCTTTGAACCCAAGTTCTACTCATTGAAGAGATAAGGATGGTTATTTTCCAAAAAAACTATAGTTACCTGATAGCTCGCGCAATTTAACATAAGAATGAGGGAGCTAGCGACAGATCCATAGAGCATTCAACTACTGAAGCGGTTGTTTAACTATGGAAACAACTCAATTGTTGAAGCGACTATTTAACTATGGAAACAGTCACATAAGAATTTCTCATAAGAAGACCCGCATCATGGGAAACTGAGAAATTTATTCAGTATTATATGTTATTACCCTGTTTTGAGGTTAAATCATTTTAAAAGTAGAAGCAAATGTTAAAAATACTAAAGTTAAAATGCTAAACTAGGTTAGTAACTAATTTAATAAAAATTAAGAAGTGAATTGAAAATTCACCTCCCTTCCCCATGTAGGGAATAAACTACTTGGGCACTTATTAGGTAAACATCATCTACATTATCATATATACATTTTTACATTACCTTCTTTTTTCACCTACCTTTATTCTTCCATTGGTATCAGAGCGTCTTGGCTCTCTACATCAGACGACCACCTTCCACTCCAAGTTCGGTCATGCTCCTCCACCTACTGCAACATTCCTTTTTTGCTATCTCTCCCCATCCACGCCGAATCCTCTTCCCACTCCACTACCCAGCACATCCTCTAGCCTGCTCCCATCTCTATCGATGTCCATCTCCCTACCACTCCCTACACAGCTCCCATACTCCTCCTCCCATGTAGCTTCCAGAGTCCCTACAACTCCATCTCCATCTCCACCTTATGCCATCTATCTTTCGCTGCTCCTCCACTGCCATCCACCTTACGCTGCTCCCACCCATCTATTCTTCCTCCCTCCCGGCACTCTCCATTACTCCATGGTCGGCTGGTTAATTTTATTTTAATAATAATACTTTTTAATAATAATAATATTTATTGATATTATTATTAATTAAAAGAACTATATTATAATAATAATAATAATTATTATTATTATTATTTAAAAAAAAAAATTGTGGCGGGATGGCATCATACAACAAATAAAAAAAAATCAATGTTCACCACTGAGAACATTCCAGCAATCACCAGATCAATGAGTGACTTAAATTCCTGGTTCGATCAAAGGGAAGGAACGAAAACTAAGATATACACTTCCACAACTTAGGGAAGGATTGAATCCTAGTTTAGAGGCCGAGAGAATAAAGGAAGGGAAATGTAAGTTCTGTGGAGACAAATGGGATCCTAAGCATAGATGCTTACAAAAGAAGTTGTATTCCTGTGAAGTAGGAGAAGCAGAGTTTGAATTCGAGGAACCAATTGAAAACAATGTCCGTAGTCAATAAGAATACAAAATAGAAATCGAGGACGACACCCCAAAAATCTCATTAGCTGCAATTGCTAGATTTTTAACATTAATCTAGCATTACATTAGGATCTTTAACTAAGAGAATAATAAGCACAACAATAAAACACAAGAGACAATGAACACATTGTTTTTCCTTGGGGAAAGCATAAATGGAGAAAACCCCGCAACTTCCTCAGAGATAGAATCAGCACCAAAGTAAAACCCAAAAACAGTAAGATGATCTCCCGATAGAAGTAACCTTCTTTATTCCTTGCCCTGGTGTCTTCCTCTTCCTCATCTATGTGCTACAACTGAGTGTGAGTGAGTGTGTGATAAATAGAGAGGCTAGCTCTCTATTTATAGTAATTCCCAAATTGACCAAACCCAACTAGGGCCGACTTCACTAGGTGAGTCTAATAACCCTAGTGCACCGAAACTGTGGGAACTTTAACCCATAGACAATAGGAGGGTTACCCACCTTGACTTGAAATGAATTGTTTACATTATAGAAACTCCTGATAGGAACATCAGGGAATGAAATGACTCAAGTACATTACAAATACATCCCAGAATAAACATCAGGTTACAATACAAAATAAATACAAGTGAATACATTCTGAAGTTACAATTACATCAACGTTCCCTCTTAACTAGGAAGGTATTCTCTCAACACAATTTATCAGCACAAGTCTTCTTCTCTGTATCATCTGGATCATAATCAAGGCCTCGTCATCTTCACCTTCAAGTCATCTTCATCTTCAAGTCATCCTCATCTGGATCTGGATCATCACTCAATCTGGATCATCATCACTAGAACAACATCATTGGATCTGGATCATTACTGTTGGATCATCATCACTGGATCATCATAGGTGTTATCTCATGATTCTTCTCGTCACAGGAAGTTCTACAGAGCCAACCCTTTTTCATGATAGTTGTAGGCCTAGCCTCCATGTAGGTATTCTTCATTGCTTATATCTGACCCTAAGTCAGAATGGCCCACCCAACACTTATATCTGATCATGTAGGAACACATTCTATAATCATATCAGAAAGGAATGCCCAACACTCACATATGACCATGTGGGAACCAATCCCACAACCCTGTCAGAAAGGTCCAACACTCACATATGACCATGAGAGGAACCAATCCAGCATTCATGTCAAAAAGGCTCTGCACTTACATTTGACCATGCAAGGAACCAATCCAACATACATGTCAAAAAGGATTTGCACTTACATTCAATCATGCGAGGTATCCATCCAACATACATGTTTGAAAGGGCTCTGCACTTACATCTACCCATGCGAGGAACCAATCCAACATGCATGTTAGAAGGGCTCTACACTTACATCTTCCCATGCAAGGAACCAATACAGCATGCATTTCATAAGGGCTCTACACTCACATCTGATCATGTAGGAACCAATCCTACAATCACATCAAAATCGCCCTGAGTCCCATACTAAGATTTCTTGGTAACTAACAAGGTGCCTCCATTCCAAGAATGGCATTCAGTGCTTACTTCTAATCATGTAGGAACCAATCCTATAGTCATATCAGAATGGCTCAGCACTCATATCTAACATGGAAGGAACCACTCCTCTCACCATGACAAAATGGCTCAGCCCTTACATCTGCCCATGGAAGGAACCAATCCTCTCACCATGTCAGAATGGCTCTGGGTCTCATTATTTCCCCTTGGAGGGAACCTCGATATGGAGAACAACAAGCTTCTCACTAAAGTACTCAAAATTCTCCCTAGCCAATGGCTTTGTCAACAAATCAACTATCTAATCATCCATCACAACATATTGGAGCTTCACTGCTCCCCTCTGCACCATATCCCTGATATAGTGATACTTGATATCGATATGCTTCGAATTGTCATGGAACACTGGATTCTCTACAAACTTCACGTAACTCTGATTGTCACAATGTATACAAGTAGAATCCACCTAGAGATCAAATAAATCAGATCGTAGCTTTCTAAGCCATACTGCCTCACAACTAGCTAAACAAGCTGCAACATACTCTGCTTCAGCTATACTCAGTGCCATGCAGGATTGCTTCCTGTTAAACCAAGAGATCACACCTGATCCCATACTGAAGTAACACCCTGAAGTGCTCTTCCTATCAAAGGAACTACCTACCCAATCTAAATCCACATAACCCTCCAGGTTAATCTTCTGATTCACCTCATACTTGATCCCATAATCAACTGTACCCGTCAACTACCTCAGAATATGCTTTGCAGCAATCAAGTGAACATGTCTTGCATCTGTCAGGAATTGGCTCAAGGTGTTCACAGCAAAGCAAATGTCTAGTCTTGTGTTTGTCAGGTACATCAAGGACCCAATCATCTGAAAATACATAGTGGCATCAACCACTTCTGATGAAGAATCACTCAATAGCTTTAGGTTCGATGCCATAAGTGTGGTCATGGCCTTACAGCCCATCATCCCGAACCTCTTCAAAATCTATACTGCATACTTCCCTTGTCCGAGGGAGATTCCATCTATATTCTGCCACACCTCCATGCCTACAAAATAGTGCATCATACCCAAATCCTTCATTTCGAACTCGAAAGTAAGATTTCTCTTCATATCAGTAATCAACCCATCCATACCTGTTACAAAAATATCATCTACATACAGTAGGATCATCACAGTTTGCCATCTTCAACCTTGTAGCAAAGGTTGGAATCTGCTTTACTCTTGGTGAAGCCCAAACTAGATAGAAAGCTGTCAATTCTATCGTACCATGTCCTGGGTGCATGTTTCAAAACATACAGGGCTTTATTAAATATACACACATCAGACTACCTATCATGTGTCTCAAAACCAAGTGGATTCTCTACATACACTTCCTTTTCCACTACACCATTCAAGAAAGAAGTCTTGAAATCCATTTGGTGTATCTTCCATTTCATCACTATAGGCAAAGAAAGTATTGATCTGATGGAAGTGTATCTAGCTACAGGTGTAAAGGTTTCTTCATAATCTATTCCTTCTTTCTGTGAGAATCCACGAGCCATGAATCTTGCCTTATATTTATCTATGCTACCATCTGCAGCACGCTTGATCTTGTAGATCCATTTGGAAGTTACAACCGACTTCCCTTCTGGTCTTGGGACAACATCCAAAACATCATTATTCATCATCGATTGATACTCTTCGATCATAGCATCCTTCCATTCTTTTAATTTTTCCGCTTCTTCATAATTGGAATGTTCTTTATTGATAAAGTCACATAGTAAAGCTACATATCTGGAGTAGGATCTAGTTGTCTTTCTTTCTCTATGATTCTCTTCTAGAAACCCATATCTTTCCACACCTTGGATAGCTTCTCGTACCCAAGCAGGTTTCCCGTTGTGAGGATTATTCTCTCAAGGTGGATCTACATGTTCTTGTGGTTCTTTGAATTATCGATCTTCTTCTTGAATCTCTTCGTTCATGGTTGTATCATGAATTTTGGGTGCTTCTTCTTCTTCAAGTTCTTCAGCAGGTCTCTTTCTGTATTTGTTGTAAGATGTGTCTTTGTCAAATGTTACATCTTTGCTGATGTTGATCTTCTTGAATCTTGGGAAATATATTCTGTAAGCCTTTGAGCTTTCAGATTATCCCACAAATATACCCTTCTTTCCTGAAGGATAATAATTTTGTTGTCTTCTATTTTTGAATGTGTATGTACACTGGACAATCAAATATTCTGATATGGCAGACTTTTGGTTTCTTGCTGGAAAATATTTCTTCACGTGTCTTGTTATCGAGTACTCTGTGTGGAGTATAGTTCTATACATACACTGCTATTCTGGAAGCTTCTTCCCATAGATGCATGGGAAGATCTTGATCATGAAGCATTTCTCTTGTTGCTTCCATGATATTTCTATTCTTCCTTTCTGCAACCCCATTCTGTTGTGGATTATATGGAGTGGATAACTCCCTCTTAGTCCCTGATTCTTTGCATAAGTCTTTGAATTCATTTGATTTGAATTCTCTGCCATTATCTTATCGAAAGGTCTTGATATTATTTTCTGTGTGGTTCTTGATCAAGGCCTTGAAGTCCTTGAACTTGCTGAAAACTTCATCTTTGTTCTTCATGAAGTAAATCCATGTCTTCCTAGAAAAGTCATCAATGAAAGAAACATAGTATACATACCCGCTTAGTGAACTTGATGACATTGGTCCGCATACATCGGAGTGGATGATTTCCAATATTCCTTTTGCCTTTCTTTCGCTACTTGGAAATGTATTATTTGTATTCTTTCCTTTCGCACATCCTTTGCAAACCCCTTCATGTTTTGTTTGAATTTCTAGAAGACCTTCAACAACTTTTCTTGCAAGTGGTAGTGCTCTGTAGTGCACATGTGCAAGCCTTCTGTGCCAAAGTTCATTTGGGTCTACTGTTTCATGGACCAATGATTGTTCTGGATGGCCCTTCAGTTTGTATAATTCTCCTTTTTCTTCTCCAATCACTATTGCATCATCAATAGTCTTTCCTCTTGACCACATGAGGACTTGGCCATCTACAAATGCCACCCTCATGCCTTTTGCATCCAGTGCTGATATGGAGAGAATATTCTTCTTTAGTCCTGGTACAAACAATACATCCTTCATTTTTATAGACTTTCCAGAGTCTAGCTTGTGGGAGGATTCACCACTATCTTTTATGGGATATTGGTAGTCATCCCCAAGTTTCACCTTATGGGGTGAATTATGTTCGGATAGTTTCTTGAAGGATTCCTTAAAACCTGTCATGTGCTTGGAAGCCCCACTGTCAATAAGCCAATATTTGCTTCCATGAGTGATAGTTTCTGTGAGAGTGGAGATCAGAACATATTCTTCTTCACTTGAAGAGTCTTCACTTTCTTATTTTACTCTCTTTCTGGGAGGTTCATCATCCTCAACAGTGTGAGCATGATGTCTTCTTTTGGAGTTCCTCTTCTTCTTGTATCCATTCTTATTCAAGGGACAATTTCTAGAAAAGTGTCCTATTTCATCGTATGTATAACAATTGAGTTTGGATGAACCTTTCTGATGAAAATGATTACCTAGGTGATGATGCTTTTCCCTTCTTCCTTTCTTGGACTGTACTGTGAGAGCTTGATCTTCACTTCCTATATTTTCTTCTCGAGCTACTATTCGAGCTTCTTCTTATGAAAATTCTTCCCACAGTCTACTGAACTTGACTAACTTCTTCCTAGCATAGATCCCTTGGATGAAAGAATCCCATGACCTAGGGAGACCATTCAAGGTTGTCATCACAATTTCTGCATTCTCCACTTCTTCATCTACTGCTTCCAGCTATTCTTTGATCTAGGAGACCCTTGTGAAGTATGGCTGGATGGTGTCCTCATTTTGGATCTTTACATTCTTCAACTAGTTCCTTAGATTCATCTTCCAATTGATGCCATTCCCTTCAAACTGTTTGGTTAGGGCATCAAACATATCTTTTAAGTGTCCTTAGGGAGGACACCCGTGGTATGAGGTGATCCTTGATTGAATCAGCAATAATCCTCTTTTCCATAACCAACTTCTTCTTATGTAAGGCTTTAGCCTCATCTCCCTCTGGAACTGGAACCCCCCACTGATATAGGAGTCCAACTAATTTTCTTCCAGGACCAGGGAGATCCTATAATTCTAGGCTTAGAAGTTATCAGATCCCTCAATATTTTCATCAAGCTTGGTATCATGAGACATATTAACTGAGAACCTAAAATGGAAATACAAAATATTTAGATCTTACCAGGTTAAGATGTCGGATCTGGATTTGGAGTTGAAATCCTCTAGTACTGGTTTAGGAGCACATTAGGGTTTTTATTTTTCAAAGTTCTGTCCAACCAAATGCTTTGATCTTGATCCCTAACTTTTATTTTGAGGAGGAGATCATTCTAGGTCTGGGCTCACTGAAAAATTCCAATTTTGTGAAAAGCCCTAATTTTCGGCAGTAGTGTCAAGTCCAAAACTGAAAGACCTCAGAATTGGATTCTGCTTTCATAAAAAGATGCACCCTAAGGAGGAAAGTTATTCCAATCTTCTTTTACTAAAAATCTGTGGAGAGAGATCCACAAAGTAGGAATCCCTAGTTCCTACAGTTGCATAGTGTCTTCTTCTCAGGTTAGATCTGATTCCATGTTATATTTTTAACATTAAGCCAGCATTACATTAGGATCTTTAACTGAGAGAATAACAAGAATAGAAATCAAACACAAGAGACAATGAACACAGTGTTTTTCCTCAGGGAAACCATAAATGGATAAAACCCCGCAACTTCCTCATAAATAGAATCAGCACCAAAGTAAAACCCAAAACCAATAAGATGATCTCCCGACAGCAGTAACCTTCTTTCTTCCTTGCCCCGGTGTCTTCCTCTTCCCCAGCTATGTGCTACAACTGAGTGTGAGTGAATGTGTGATAAATAGAGAGGCTAGATCTCTATTTATACTCATTATTGACTTGAATAAACCCAATTAGGGCCAAATTCACTAGGTGATTCTAATAATCGTAGTTCCCTAGAACTGCGGGGACTTTAACCCTTAGACAATGGGAGGGTTACCCACCTTGACTTGACATGACTTGTTTACATTATAGAAACTCCCAATAGGAACATCGAGGCATGACATGACTCAAGTACATTACAAATACATCCTGGAATAAACATCGGGTTACAATACATAAGAAATACAAGTGAATACATTCTGAAGTTACAATTACATCAACATATATTACCGAAATCTCCCAACCACAAATATTGAAGATTAAAGGACATATCAAAAAGAATAATGTCACAATTCTCATCAACACTGGAAACACCCATAACTTTGTTAATGTCAACCTTGATAAAGTATATAACCTATTTATTTTTCTAGTACCCAACATGAAGGTTATGGTAGCAGATGGAAAGAAGATTACAATGTGGGAAAATGTCACAACGTCAAGTTACAAATGCAAGAGCATAACTTAGAATCGTATTTCTTTGCGGTACCACTGGGAGAAGTCAACATAGTATTATGAATACAATGGTTGCAAATATTTGTACATACTCCAAAAATCACTAAGAACATTTTATTTAATTCCAATCATTCAGGAGGACACACCAATTATACAGGTTCCAACCACCTTCGATACAATTAGCGGCATCACATCAAATGGAAAAACTACTTTAGAAAGGCACACCAGCGTACATACTTCAATGTCAAGAAATGGATCTTCTAACATGTGAAGGAGATATTGGACAAACAAATAGAGATACAAGAGATTATTCGAAGACATCACAAGGTGTTTCAAGAGCTACCCATGGAGCTTCCACCAAACAGAAATATTGAACACATAATTGACTCTAGAACCAGGGACAAAACTTGCCATTAGAAAACCATATACATACCCACATCACCATAAAACAAAAATCAAGAGGTTAACTCAGGATCTTCTGAAATGTGGTGTCATTTCAAAAAGAAGAATACATTATGTAACTCCAGTAGTGTTAGTACAAAAGTGGTACAAAATAAGGATGGTTTGTTCATACTATGCATAGATTACATAGGGATGAACAAAATAACTATCAAATATAAATTTTTGATCCCATTCATCAATGAGATGTTCGATGAAATTAATGGGACCACATACTTCTGAAAATTGGACCTTCAATCTGGATATTATCAAATCAAAGCTAGAGTAGAAGACATAGAAAAAACCACATTTTGCATTCATGAAGGACACTATGAGTTCAAAGTAATGCCCTTCGGATTGACTAATGCTCCAACTATGTTTCAAGCCGCAACGAACAAATTGTTCCAGCCATTCTTAAGAAAATTCATACGTGTATTTTTTGATGACATTCTCATATATAACAGAACATAGAAGGAGCATCTAAGGCACCTAAGTCAATTTCTTACAATTTTGGAAAAAAATCAGTTCTATGCAAAAAGGTCTAAGTGCACCTTTGGAAAAGAAGAAGTGGACTACCTAGGTCATAATATATCAAAGGAAGGAGTCAAATTCAATCCAAGTAAAATCAAGAAAATCATGGAATGGCCCAAACCCGATAACATATCGAAGCTAAGGGGATTTCTAGGCCTAACGGGATACTATTGAATATTTGTAAAGAATTACGCCCATAAAACCGCCCCTCTCGCAAATTTATTCAAGAAAAATTCCTTCCAATGGAGTAGTGAAGCATAAAACTATTTTGAAACGTTAAAATGCATGATGTCTTCAACACTTGTATTAGCCATGCCGGACTTCACAAAAAAAATTGTAGTTGAATGCGACACATCAGGTTTTAGACTAGGAGCAGTTTTGATGCAAGAAGGTCATCCAATAGCATTCAAAAGTAAAAATCTCATCAAGAGAGAAAGTTTGAATTCCAGTTATAATAAAGAGATGTTGGAAATTATACATGCTTTAATAAAATTGTGATAGTACCTTCTAGGGAGAAAAATACTTATAAGAACATACCGTAATCATCTTCAATATCTCCTTCAACAAAACGCATTGTCAACAGAATAAGAAAAGTGGATAGAAAAAATCACTACCTTTGATTTGGAGATATTACATAAAAGAGGGAAAGAAATCCTAGTCATTGATGCTTTATCTAGAAAGGATGAATTCTAGACATATGCAATTTCAATCATTATTCCAGATTTTTTAGATGAAATACGAAAAGAATACGCTAAAGACCCAAACAGTTACGCCTTAATCGAAGATTTGAATAGAGGTCCAAAATTTGAGTGGTGAAATGACATCTTGTGGTACAAAGGAAGGATCTATTTAAACGCAACATCAAGGTTTAAAAATAAGTCCATGATAGAATCTCATGATTCACACACCATAGGAAATGTAGATTTTTTTAATACATATTACAATGGCATCCAGCTATTCTATTGGAAAGGAATGCATAAAACATTAAAAAATATGTGGTCGAGTGTGACACGTGTCAAAGAAATAAAAGTGAAAACACCATGACTCCATGTCTCCTCCACCCACTGCACATTTGGGAGGAAATTTCTATGGATTTTATTGAACGGTTACCTTTATCAGATGGTAAGGATAAAATCCTTGTGGTAGTAGATCGGTTAACGAAATATGCACATTTTATGGGCATAAAGAAAACTGATCCACTAATAAAATCACTAAAGTTTTTTGTAAAAATATTTACAAGTTACATGGTTTTCCAAAAATTATAGTGAGCGAAAGAGACGCCAAATTGACAAGCAATTTTGGAAGGAATTCTGAAAACAAACATGGATCACTCTTAATATGAGCTCATCTTATCACCCACAGAAAGATGTGAAAATATAAGTGGTCAACAAATGTCTGGAAACTTATCTCTATAATTTCGTCATGGACAAATAGAACAAATGGTTACAATGGTTACACCTGGAAAAATCGTGGTACAACGCTGCGTATCACACATCGGATAAGATGAGTAAATTTCAAGAATTATATAGTTATGAACCACCCAGATGGAAGGAAATCACTCAAGGAAGAACAAAAGTACCCTTTGTAAAAGATCATCTAGAAGACAACAAACGAATCATGCAAACACTCAAAGATAATTTAACTATGGCACAGATTCGTATGAAATAACAAGCATGCCAACATAGAAGTGAAAGAGAGTTTGAATTAGAAGATTGGGTATTCACAAGACTTCAACTGTACAAAAAATTATCAGTTAAAAAACAAGGAAAGAAAAAATTAGCACCTAATTTGTATGGTCCATACCAAATTATATCGAAGATTAGGAGCGTAGCATACAATCTAAAGTTACTAGAGACAAGTTGAATTCACAACGTCTTCCATTTATCAAATCTAAAAAAGTTGTTGGGTCAACATCAATCAGTTCAAAAAACACTTCCCTCTCTAGATGAAGAAGGGAAATTTATCATAGAACTATAAGCTATCAAAAATGTCAGAGAACGGAGATTACGCACTAGAATGATCAAGGAATACCTCATTAACTGAAAGAATTTCCCATAAGAAGATGCATCACGGGAAATAGAGAAATTTATTCTGCATTATCTAGATCATTACCCTTCTTTGAGGATAAGGCATTTTAAAAGGAGAAGGAAATGTTAAAAATGCTAAATTTAAAACACTAAACTAGGTTAATCTACGATAATTTTAGTAATTAATTTAATAAAAATTAAGACATGACTTGACAAGTCACCTCCCTTCCCCACTTAGGGTATAAATTACCTGGGGCACTTATTATGTAAACATAATCTACATTATCATATATACATTTTTACATTACGTTCTTTTTTCACCCACCTTTGTTCTTCCATCTCCAAAAACATAGCTAATCACATGTGAAAAATCAAATTTAATGGTGATGGGAAAATATGGAATTCCTTCATGCTAAACAATATCATCTCTATTGTCAAGTTCTAAAAATATGTCATGAATACATTATTCCCAAGTTGTTTCCCCTTATATATAATATCATGATAAAATACATTCTTATTAAATTCCATTCATAGATGGAAACAATTTAGAGGGGTATTCCTGGTTTCTCAAGATAAATGCACAGTGAAAACATTCTACCATGAACAAGAAAAAATTCATAACATAAAATATGATTCTATTGAAGACTTCTTTGAAATTCCTAAAATTTTCTCATTAGTTTAAGGAAAAGGATAGACCCACTAATATCGAATTTTTTATGTACTTCATAGACTCTCTTAATTTATGTTGAGAGTAAAATGTACACTCATCCAATGAGGAAAACTTGCAAAATCTAGAAAAAAAATCTAAATGTATATTCTTCTCTTAGTCCCATAATAATAAATCAATGTGTATACATGGGTCAAAATCAATATCAAATTAATTAGTAATGTTTTCAGGTGTGCATATTCACTTTTATTTCTAAGTCATAACAACACTAGTTTCACGACCATATCCCTTGAGTAAATACAACTTATTAAAATTACTGCTTAATTTAAAATTGATTAGAAATATTTTATTTTATAGGGTGCACCAACGATCTTTAGGTTTTAGAGTCTTGGAATAATATTTTATGAGTAAAACTCTCCAAGACTATAAAACGAAAAAATTAGGTGTCCGACTGGGGAGAGGAAAGATCCTTATTAATTTGTGTTCTCAAGAATATCCTCTTAAACAGGAGTCAATCATGAGGTAGTGTGCATGTTTATTGTGGGAATATCCCTCCACTACCTTCAGTGAGCACTAGAGATATTTTCGGTTCTGTATTTGTATATGGGGACTTTTGAGGTACCTTTGGTGCTTTTGAACTTTGGGCTTAGTTACCCTGCCCATACAATGGAACCTGCCTACAACTATCCACTTGAGCATTGACTATATTGAGGTGACCTTAGTTTCTTTTCTTAGGTATTGTAGGGGGTACTTGCAGATATTATTATATGGGTGTCCCAGCCAAGCATGGGTCATATGACACAATCGCTTTATGCAATGAAGGTGAGGGCCACTATAATTGGTCACTCACCTGTACTTGTAGTGTATGGGAGTCTAAGAATTATTCTAGGGGAGACATGTATGCTACATTCAAGAGCTCATTAATCCTAATTCATTTCTTGTGTGCATATATCCTAGCTTCTTTAGGTATGTGCTTTGTGTTTGTTAGTTGGATTTCAGTATCGTTGTTACTTAGGTCTCTCTTTTTAGAGTCATTGTGGATTGAGTTTGAACTCTCTGTCAGACACGTTTCTTAGAAGGTTTACCACATTTTGACCCTTCACAACTTATTTACAAGAGTAGGAGATGTGATACTAATCCTCTTTCTCATAGGGGACTTGTTAGAATTTTGACGATGCATACTACTTCTGAGATGGAATAGTTTCCTCTGGCCCCTTCATTTTCATTTGGGGGAGGAGTCCCTTGGAATCCTTCTTCATCTACCTAGTGGGTCCTTGGTACTCTGGTTTACACTATCCCTCATACGGCTAGTCCTCCTCACCCCATAGAATTGAATCCTTTTGATTTCATGTGGTCTTCAGTCTATGTACCAAACCTTTACTCGAGGTGGGGGGATTGGGTACTGAGGCTCGGTCCATTCCCTATAGCTCAAATCCTTTTTAGTTTTGGTATATTGAATGTATAATTGATTATTCCATCATCCATCTTGGTCCCTAGTAGTAACCCTAGTGTTGGACTAAGGGGGGTGTCAACCCCTTACATTGCATATTAGTTTGGAGGTGGTTGTGTTCCTCCTTCTACTATGTTCTTCGAGGGGTGGCCACCCCATTCATGACTCCTCACACTAGTTTTAATTCATTTTTTGGTGGAGTTCAATATGTAAACATTGGGTCCATAACTTACATCCCATCTTGTGTCCCATAGTTTACTACACGTATTCCTTCGAATGTGTTTCTCATCACGAATCCTCCCCATACTTCAAGTGGTTCCTTTGGTGGGAATGTTTATTTTGGTATGGTTCCCCCTTCATTTGGTGTCCTTTTGTTAGGAGGCTACGTTCCTCCTCAGGTGTCTGGGGTAAATTCAGTCCATCAAATGGTTAGCATTCGTAATGTTTGTCCCCCTTCCCAAGGAATGGCCCATATGCAAATTCACATTCATCCTTACATAGGTAATATGGGAGGAGGTTATTATTCGATTGGCCTAGGTTATGGCCTTTACCAGAATTCACCTTATCAAAACCAGTCTTTTCAGGGGGCATGGAATCAAATTCCATAATATAGGCTGCATTTTTTAGCCATGTTGAATTTCCTTAAGCTGTCTAGACTCATGAACGACCAAGTGTGTCGTGATTTGGCATGGCCTTCGGTCCCTTATAAGATTCCTTTAGAAATTCTAAATTTTGAATGTAAGAAGGGAGAGGATCCCGGTGATCAAGTCATGACTTTCATATCTGGTGCTCTTTAAATTCATTGAACCATGATTCTTTTATATTGATATTCTTTCAATGCACCCTTATGGGTCCAACAACAAAATGTGTCAATGTTTGAGCAAATATGAAGATACTTTAACATGAAAAATTTTCATAAAAAAAATATAGTGCATGTAGATCTCATAAAACAATTCAAACAAACAAATTATTCAATCCATAAGACACATGATGTACCCTATGAAAACCCTCCAAAATCCAGAGGATAAAAAACCCATCAAACAATCCTTTGAGTATGATTGATAATGACATAAAATGATTTTACAACACTTGCATATTTCTTTATCAGATATGTCTAAGAAACGCTATATATTAGAGATCTTACACAACACTCTCATAGCCTTTTCAAGTGTATAACACTCTAATAACAAGCTTATTAAGTCATACAATGAAGGTAGTGAATGGTTGCATGTCTTTGGTCACTGTCAACACTATACACACTGTGTTCACTATACACACATTACTTATTGCACCTTCCTTGATTTGGTGCCAAGGTGTCACCTTGTAATTATCTCCCACACTGAAGATATGCACCATCCATTAATTCACTACTGTTAACTACCTCTAACTGAATGTAACTTAAATGAACTGAGTTGAACTAAACATAACTGAATTTATCTAAACTGAACTGAGTGGAACTGAACATAACTGAATGTTACTAAATGCAATTGAACATAACTAAAGGTAACTAAACATAATTGAATGTAATTGAACCAAACTAAATGTGAACTAATTAACTAATTTTGGGCTGAATTAATTTCATTTTAATTCCTTTGTAGTAATTTCCCAGCCATTTAATTTGTCAATCTGAGGTTCATAGGCTTATGAATAACATGCAAAGTATATGCAGGACTGAAGCAAAATTAAGCTAATATAACCCCCCTTAAGCTGAAACACGTAATTGCTAGTCTAATGCAGGAAGATGAAACACACGGCTGAAAGTGAATTGCATAAAAGAAAGACAACATATGAAGAGCAACAAGACAGCACATGTGAGCTTACATTAACAATCAAGCAATCTTAATTTACATCACAAGAATCAATGACAAATCATGAAAGTATAAAAACCAATATTATGAACAAAATCTAAGAATTTCCTTCTCCATATTACAAAGTCAAGACTAACTTCTACAATCTACTATTCTCTAAGATAATCTAGGATAGAAAATGAAGAGAGAGCACTCTCTTTTATACATGAACTTCTTTGAGAAGAATATAACCATCTCATAATGAGAGATCCAGTATTCACTCAATCACTCAACTACTTTCCTATTATTACAAGATATGATCCCTTCAAATCCTCCACATATCTCTCACAAATTCTCCACATATCTCTCAACTAAATCTCCATGATCTTCTCATTAGAATTAGCTTGAATAATTATCTCCTTGAAATGGTGGAGGAGATATTCGAGAAGTCTTTTCTTGAATTAATCCTTCACATATTCCTACACATTACAAATCTCATCCATATTTGATATATTAGTGAAAAACATGTTTAATTTCTAATATTTTAATCATAAATTCACTTATAATACTAAAATGAATAAAGTGGAAATAATAAGGTGAAACCCAAATATATGTATGGAAATGGTATGACAAAGGTTAATGGGATGATGAAATGTGAGGAATAGCGAAAGATAACGTGGATGAAAAAGTGACATTTCTGAGACTCAACAACTAACTACTTGATTATTAGTTAAGAGTTTAATTGAATGTCTTTAGTGCTTCACAATCAGTTCCATCCACAATAACCATTATGCCTAAATTAAGGAGTAGATCTTCCTTAATTTAGACTTAACTGACGTCTTTTCAATTCGATTTCACTAGAAGTCTGACATAGAAAATTTGAATCTTTACTCTATCTTCATGCTCATCTATTTTATCATTAATTAATTCTACATGGACCATGAGTGTTTAATTAATTAATCATCTTTATCATATCATACTCAGAAGAACTGTTTCCAACCTATGATCATTTGTATTACCACGGGTCATATAGTCATATGCTAAAGTAATTCACTCTAGGGGTAGCTAATCGCTAAAGGATACTTATAGCATCTAGTGAAAATGACTAGCCATACATCACGTAGTAGATCCAGTCTTGATACAACACAATATTCATGAACATAATACAACAAAAGTTCCATACATGATACAACACAAATCTCTGACCTTAATGCAACAGGAGGTCCTGATATTATTACAACATAAGATCTTAATCTTAATATAACATAAGATCATAGTACAGTCATCTCTCATAGCCTCAAAAACTTAGATTTATACAACACAAGCTATTAACTTAATCCAACATGAGTCGATGAACTTAATACAACATAATATCTGGACTTGTTACAACCCAAGTCTCATGAATAGGTTTATGAACTTAATACAACATAAGTTATGTACTTGATACAAAACAAGTATCATGGATAATGGCTCTTGATGTTGTAAATTTAACACTCCCTCTCAGTGAGGGAGACATTCTCTTCCATACCAAGCATATCTCATTAGTGTCTAAACTTCGTTACAGATAAAGGATTTTTCATCACATTTGCAATATGTTCATCAATATCTATGTACTGAATTTTTACAATACCTTTCTGTACCATTTCTCAAATGAAGTGATACTTCATTTCTATATGTTTCAATTTTTCATGAAACACAGGATTTTAAGAAATCTTTATACAACTCTAGTTGTCACACCTAATGACTGTAGGCTCTATATTTACACCAAAAAAACTTCCAAGTATCTTTCTTAGGCACACTACTTCTTTGCAAATAGTACTAACAACAATGTACTCATCCTCTGTGGTGCTCTAGTAAACTGAACCCTACTTTTTCTCTAGACCATGAAATCATAGAAAAACCCAATCTGTAACAATACCTGAAAGTTTTCTTTCAATAAAAAAATGTTTCCACCCTAATTAGAATCAGTATATCCAAGAAATAACACTCCTCCATTGGAGGCATACTTGAGTCCGTAAGCAACTATAACATGAAGCTATATTAAAATATGCTTACCTGCAACCCAGTGTCTGTGTCTAGGATCAACCCTGAATTGATTCATGATGCTAATTGTATAGAAAAGGTCTGGCCTCAAGTGTATCAAGAACATAAACAAGCCAATCAACTGTATGTATAATATGCGGTCTACTAGATCTGATATAGTCTTAGTCTCGTGGAGTTTCCTCAACTTGAATCCATTGGATTTTTTATGGATTTACAATCCACAATGCCAAATTTGCACACAATTTCCTTAGTATAATTATTTTGTGATAGAAATATCTCATCATTCCTCTGCCAAATATCAAGGTCTAGGAAGTAGTGCATAAGACATAAGTATTTCATTTCAAACTCGAAGGTAATCTCCCTTTGACCCTCTGCAATCAATATTTCCTCTCTACTGAGGAAAATATCATCCACATATAAGATTAGTATTAGAGGAAGGTTCTCCACTACTTTGAAGTACAAGTTTGAATCTGCATCATTCTTCAAGAAACCCAGTTTCTGAAGATAACTATCTATTCTAGAATACTAAGATGAAGGAGCATATTTTAACACATACAATGATTTATTCAACTTGCACACATGGGAATCCTTCCCATGTATCACAAAACCCTCATGATTCTCAATGTAAACATCTTCCTCAACCTCACCATTGAGGAATGAAGTCTTCACATCCATCTGGTCAAGCTTCTAGCCCAATACTAATGCAAGTGAAATAATAGATCCAATGGTATTATACCTAGCCACTAGATAAAAAGTCTCCTCATAATCAATGCCCTCTTTCTGAGAAAAAACACGAGCAACAAACCTGGATTTGTACTTGTCCACACTGCCATCTGCAGCATGCTTTATATTGTAAATCCATCTGAAAGTTAAAACTGATTTCCTCTCAGGTCTGGGAACAATATCCCAAACATCATTCATCATAATAGAATGATATTCCTCTGTCATAACATATTTCCACACTTTCTTCCATGCCACCTCTTCATATGATGAAGGATCAGAGTCACTGATGTTTCTCATCAATGCAAAATACAATGAATTCCTATCAGGATTATTGCAATCTCTCAAAGTGCCTATTGTTTCTACATGCTTCTCAACATATTTCAATACATCTCGACACCATGTTGAACTCCTCTTTTCAGGAGCTTCATCAATGACAGGTATCTCTGCATGCTCTACTAGATTCTCCCTTTGAACATCAGAAGGGGAAGAATCACCATCATGATCCTCTAATATAGGATTCTCATCCTCTTCTATATCTTGATCACATTCAATCCCTTTTGACCGCTTGAATGGTGCCTCCTCATGGAAAGTGACATCCTGACTACCCTCAACATGTCTTTCACTAGGTACATAAATTTTGAATTCCGTGGAGGTCTCACTATAGCCAACAAAAGTCCCCTTCTTTCTAGAAGGTTCCATCTTTGTTCCCTTTTATTTTGGAATGTGAATATACACAGGACATCCAAGAATCTAAAGATGTGATATGTCTGTTTTCTCACTAGTGAACACCTCTTTAGGTGTTTTCTCATCAGGAATTGCATGTCGAATTATGTTCTGACGTATGTACAATGTTGCACTATTATCTTTTTCCAACAAATAACCATATAGATCATGATCATGAAACATGGCTTTCGTAGCCTCACAAACAATTATGTTCTTTCTATCTGCAACCCCATTTTGTTGAGGGTTGTAAGGAACTGTTAACTATCTACATATCCCTACATCACTATAAAATGGATTAAAATCATTTTATTCTAATTCTCTACCCTTATTAGACCTTATGGAACGGATACTCCTACTTTTCTAATTCTCAATTAAGGATTTCTACTCTTGGAATTTACTGAAGGTTTAACTTTTGTCTTTCATGAAGTAAATCCAGGCCTTACGGGAGAAATCATCAATGAATAAAACATACTAGATATGCCCACTAAGGGATGGAGAATACATGGGTCCACACACATTTGAGTCCACTAATTGTAGGATTCCTTTAGATATAGTATGGATGCTAAGAAACTTCCTTTTAGCATTATTTCCTAAATCACAACCTCTACACATAGTATCACGTAGATAATCAAAACTAGGCATACCTTTCACCATTTGTTGCAAACAAGATGTCCAAGCCTCATATTGCATAGCTTGCATGGGCTGATAGTATGATGTGTCATGACTACAATATACTTTCATGGGAGCTTGTAAAGTTCCTCTTCTTGAACTCCAATAACAATAGCAATATCAATTTTTTTGTTCTTTGACTACAAGTATTCTTGATTCTCAATGAAGATGACTCAGAATCCTTTATCTTCAAGGACATAAACACATAGTAGGCTCTTCTTCAATATAGGGACAATAATAATGTCCTACACATGTAGTGTGTCACCTAATATCAATTGGAAGGATGTGGATTCAAATCCTTGGATTGAGTATGTGGAATTGTCTCCCAATTCTACCATGCATGCTAATTGTTTCTCTTTGATGTTGGAGATTGCATCCATGTATCTCAACATTTACTTTGAAGCACCACTGTCAATCAACAATGTATCTTATCCTATAATGAGAGATTTGGAAAAAGAAGAGACGAGGTAATACTCCCTCCTTGTCTCTTTCCTTTTGGGTGCATCTTCTTTGGAATTTTATTCTACAATGACAAAAGCATTAAATATTTCTTCTTTTTCTTTGTTCACATGGAAATACCATTGAAAGTGTCTCGTATTTTGAAAATAAAAGAATAGAAACTTTTATTTTTCAAAACCTTTATTGGTGTTTTTCCTCTTTACATGGATGGACTTATTGGGGGAGAATGGCTTCCTCCCTTTCTTGTTTTTGTCCATGAGAGCTAGATTCTCCTTCGTAGTGTGCACTAGATTGTTCTGGATGTGCCCTTATTCTTGAATGCAATCATTCCAAATTATTTCAAAGTTGGGTTGTTATTCTCTTCCATTTATTGCAGAAAGAAAGGTCTCCTAGGAGGCGGGAAGCCCATCGATGGTGGTTTGAAGAAGATCATCGTCATCCATCTCCACATCGATATTTGCAAGTTGATCCTTCCCCTATGAAATCATTTTTAAGAATGAGGATATGGTCTCATCTCTTTCCATTTTCATGTTGCGCAACTTGTTCTTCAAATCCCTCTTTTGAGTAGGGGGGATTCTTCTCATAAATATTCATGCGTGTGTCAAAACACTTCTTTGTTATCTTCAATAATGTGATTCCTGACATGAGGTTGTCCTTCACGGAGTGATTTATGATCTTCTTTTCCTTTTCTTGATTCTTCTTGTAATTGTTTCTTCCTACATTTGCAGTAGGCTCTTCAATCACGGATTTCACAAAATAATCAAAATCATTCTCTTCAAGAATGTTGATCACTCTCTCCTTCCATGTGTTGAATTTTGATGTGCCTTCAAGTCAATCTTCTAGTTGGACGAATATTGATGACATTGCTTCAATCATTTCTCAATGCTTCAATATCTGCGTAGGCTTAGAATGTTTGCGCAATACTAATCTCTTTCACGCCATCATTCTGATACCATGTCAATGTTTAAGAAAATATGGAGATACTTGAACTTAAAAAAATTTGATAAACAAATCCAGTGCATGTATATATAATAAAAAAAAGTCAAACACACAAACTATTCAATACTTAAGGCACATGATGTACCCTGGGAAAACCCTTCAAAATCTGGAGGATGAAAAACCCAGCAAAAACTCCTTTGAGTATGATTTATAATGGAAGAGAATGATTTTACAACACTCGCATATTTCTTTATCAAAGATATCTAAGAATCACTAGAGAATAGAGATCATACAAAATATTGTTATAGTCTTTTCAAGTGCATAACACTCTAATAAAAATATTATTCAGTCATACAATGAAGGTTGTGAATGGTTGCATGGTTTTTGGTCACTGTGAACACTTTACGCACCTTGTGCAATATACACACATTACCTATTGCACCTTCCTTGACTTGGTGCCAAGTTGTCACCTCGTAATTATATCCCATGCTAAAGATGTGTCCCCTCCATTAATTCAATGGTGTTAACTACGTCTAACTGAATGTAACCGAAATTTCTTCTTTAGTCACCACATGACCTAAATACTAGATTTTATCTTTAAAGAAGTCACATTTTCTAAATTTCATAAAATGTTGATGCTCTCGTAACTCTTGCAAGACAATTTTTAAGTGTTCTTTATGTTCTTCTTTATATTTTGAGTAAATTAATATGTCGTCAATAAATACAACCACAAATTTATCCAGATATTTGTGCATTACATTATTCATTCGACACATAAAAATAGCTGGAGTGTTAGTAAGCCTAAAAGGCATAATGACAAACTTGTAATGTCCATATTGAGTTCTAAAGGCTGTTTCAAAGATTTCTTCATCTTTAATTTAGACCTGGTGATACCCAGACCATGAATCAATCTTTGAAAACATTGTGGCTCCACGTAGTTGATCAAACATATCATCTATGCGAGGTAACGGGTATATGTTCTTGATAGTCATTTTATTTAATTGGCGATAATCTATACATAGGCATAGAGTTTCATCCTTCTTCTTAACAAAGATGACAGGTGCCCCCCAGAGAGACACATTGGGTCTAATGTAATTCTTATCAATAAGTTCTTTTAACTGTGACTTAAGTTCATTTAGTTTAGTATATTCATTCGATAAGGGGATTTTGAGTTGGGCACTGCACCAGGTAACAACTCAATAGTAAAATCTAATTCCCCCTTCTCAGTTTCTCCAATAAATGTTGGCGGCTTGATCTTCTTGAACACCCCAGAGATTTCTTCATAAGGTTTATATTTTCTTTTCCTAGTATGGTGGTTATCTTCACTACTGTCACTAGGATAATGAGAGTTTTTGTTTATATAAATCACCATATACTTCAGAAGATGAGCTACTTTCATTTTTAACTTGTTTAGTCTTTTTATATTTATGTTGATAACCTATATCTTCAGACTCGGTTCTTTTACCCTTTCCTTCAGTATGAAATCTTTCTATTAAGATCTGATTTAGCTCCTCTTGAGCTCTCAGACTCCTCTCATTTTCTTTCTTAACTGATTCCATCTCTTATTTTAATTCTTTAACTATTTTTAGTAGTTCAAAAGAATTATTGGTTATATCTTCTTGTATAGGTTCTTTATGAAGATTATTTTGTTTAGTGTAAGGATATTCCTCATCCGCATATTCTTCCAATATATCCATACATGTCATTAAATCAGAAACAAATTTCTTTGTGTGTATCATTCAAACAAAACAACATCAACATATTTATTTAAATTTACTGTTCCGCATAAGCAAGTTGAGATTCATTAAGGCCTAGTGTTTGAACCTTGTTCTCTGATACCACATGTAATAACCCAAAAATTCATAAAGATTTAAAAAAAATTAAGTGACATAAAATGCCTAAATTCGCAGCTAAGTAACTACTAATGGTTAGCGGAAAATGAAACAGTTTATAAAAGAACATGGGATTTCTTCTTTAAAAGTACCTACAAATTAATGGATGTAATCTTAAACACATGTGTTTGTACTATTAATGAGTTAACATCTTTAATTCTATCAGTTAGAAAAGGACTTGCATTTTACTGCTGCTAGATATACTGATGATTAACTTTTGTCAAGTAGGTAAGAATTCTTGTATGAGATCCGGGATTACTTGGTGTTCTGCTAACTCAATTAGACTGCTGGTTCCTTACATGTTTAGCAGGTAAGGGTAAGATCCAGTAGGTGTTATTTAAAATTACATCGAGAAAACTACTTCCCTAGCAGGATTAAGATGCTAGTTTTAGAAAAGGTTTAAATATGCTACTTGTCTTCAAGGAGGTAATGTCAATTCTTTTTCTGTTGTTATAAATCCATAGTTGTATTTATAACTAACACCATAATGAATTTTTACCAAAAACATAAACAAGGGTTTAAATTGCAAGAACAAGTACTTACCAATGTTCCTTCAATCGTTTGAAGATTATACTCTAAAAATCTAAAGAGAACTGTTTTATTTTCTTATATTTACCGGAATGGTTATTTATAAATTTCCATAGAGAGAATAGAGCTCAAGGTTTTGGGCTTAAGTTCACTTCAAACTATTTGGTATTTCTCACAACTTTTTTCACTTAAAGACTCTATAGACGTCCTTCTCTTAATGAATGATCAAGTTAGCTATGTTGTTCAATTATAAATTTATCAAATGAGTTGTTAGAATTTTATTGGGATTCTTCAATGTTCTTAGTCTTTAGTTTCTCAAACACTCCTTCGACAAAACAACATAAAGGATAAGTTTTCAGAAGTTCATGGCTTTTCTTTTGACTACGGCCATAATTTATAATATGACCTTCTCATAACTCTTTTACTATCTTAAATAATACACAATCTATTCGACTTGTTTGGTTAACATGGAAAAATTATAAGATAACAAGAGTATCCAAGTTGTAACCTAAGGTAGAATTTCTAAGTATCAAACCTACCATGATAAAATCAAATGATGGGAAATCATAAGATGTATAGTTTTGAAATGATCATTGGTTTTGAAAATGCAAAATGTTTGATGTAGCACTGACTATGGAACTCCACCCACGCTTGAAGAAATATTTGGAAGGACACGTGCAGTGGTTATATCCACTCAAGGGTTGAATTAAAACTTCAAAACTCTATTCATTTGCTTTGCATAGCGAGAGTTCCTCCTTCGTGTTAACTGAGCTGAGAGCTCGCGACCATGGGAGGCCTGTAATGACCTTCACACTTTGGCATTTTACTTCCTTACTCTACGCAGTGACTATTGAGAGAGGTCGTTAATTTTTTTTATCTTTTTACTGGTGGAAGTAGTTACAACAAGGATGGATATTGGCGTTTCTTCATGGCTCGAGGATGTGCTTGTCTTTAACCTACAACTGAATAATCATAGCTTCGGCCTTCGTATGGCTGAGTCGGTTTTCTTTCTTTTTCCTTCGCAGAGGTGACTTCAAGTCTTCTTTCCTTTCAGCACAGTGCCAAAATGACCCGGGGTGACTATCTCTCCTCAGCTTCAACTCAAAACTACAATAGCTAAAAACTTACCCTTAAATCTGTTTTAGATTAGTTTTCTTATAAGGGTTTTTACAAATTTTAAAAACAAAGGATTTGTAATAACACAGTTTGGAACTTGGAGGTCCTTTCTCCTGGTTCCAGCTCTGTAGGTGAAAGCGAGCTCACCATTCAGTTCTACATGAGCATACAAATTGGTAAGCCCTGATTTCAACAAGGGTTTCTTCTTGCATACAATTGTGGTTGTTGGAAGTTTCATTCTTACAGTTGAAAGGAAAGGCCTCGGTTCTCTGTTAGCTTAAGGTTCCATTACTTATTTTTTTATGTAAAACTTCTAAAACCCTTAGAGGGTACTTTGTATAGGGATAAAGAAGGCTTTGGTAGCCATGATGGAATTTGGTTTTTATTTACGCCTCTGCCTTTATGGCCTGAACAATGCAGCTTCTTTTATTTTTTTCTAAAGAGCTCAACTCTAATCCCTACGAAGCTGTCGACCTCTGTCTGGTTTATTTTAGTTTTTACAGTAGATTCGAGTAGGTGAGAAAGGAGTGTGAATTAGTCAGGACTTGTAAAATGAATTAATTTTTTGACCTGTGAGTAAAGAATGGTTATTGTTTGATGTATATATATTTTGCACAGTTTAGTTTTGTTAACGGGCCTGAGCCTCGACCTTTAGTTCTAAAGGCTGTAAGCCATTTATTCTTATTTGATTATGTTTTTAACAAATTGTTTATGTAATATTTTAATTATTATCCTATTTTTAAAAGGATTTCTAGTGCAAAGTGTTTATGCCAAAAATTGTTTCCAGACTACGAGAAAACAAGCCAACATCATCTCAAATATTTCAATTAAACAAAACTAGGTTTTTAGGGTTTTTAAAGGTTTTCTAGTTGTGAAGTTTGGGGACAAGAGGGAATGCATTCATAACCCAAATAAGAACTAAATCACAAGCATAGAAAAACTGAGATGCATAACATAATGACCATGTATCCAACAGAAAACATCACTGAAGTTCATCCACAAATGGCAAGCACTACAAGCATAAAACTTTAAACCAACAATGAAATTACCAACTGAGTAGCTAAACAAGCTATAAATGAAGCCAGAGAACAAAATGAAGGGTAAAATAGAGCATATATTTCATAAATCAATTCTTCAAATACACATGAGAGTCAATTAATTAGCTTATCAACAAGTCAGGAGACCTCCTCTAGCCAGCGAAAAAATCGAACCCTTAGTCCTCTTTGTGACCTGCCTTAATATTATCTTTCAAAATTCAGTTAAGGGCTAAACCCTAACTACTTTTTTAGCCTACTCATCGAAAAGGTTCTATCAAAATAATAATTACAAACATGAAATATTCTTCAAAACATAACAAATAACTACTTTTGTTATCAAGCCTCATAGATCTTTAGCTGCCTCTGCTAACAAAGCTATCCCCTCTAAGGCTTGGGCATTTCTCCTAGCCTTTAGTTGCTCTGCTTCCATATCTTCCATCTTTCTAGTGAGGTCTTCATTTTGTTGTTGTAGATCTTTGATGGACTATTTTAACATTGTAAACTGTGACTCTGTATTTCTTTTTCCTTTTAATGCCTCCTTTGAGACTACAATTAGCTCTTGATAGTGGTTGTTCACCTCATCAAGATCTTCTCTTAGTCTTCTATTGGCCATAAATAAACCATCATTTGTCTCATGCATATATTCTAGTTTATGTTTATACTGCTTTATAGTTCTTTGTAAATTTTCTTTCTCTGAATCAAATGCTTTATTTCCTGTTGCACTTTGCATCTCATGGGGAAGCCATGGAATGTTCAGTCTCCTGTAGATTTCTTCATCTTCTGGTAGCAACTCTATACGGGTCTCATGAAAACTTAGCTTTTCTCTAGTTTCAGTTTCACCAAGAACACTTTCATCAACCATCATCTTGTTTTCAGAATGAGAAACCTCTATCTCATCCTTTTGCTGCTCTTTTAATATTTGGCCTCGTATTTCCAAGAATAGATCAGATAATTTGGTCTCTATGAGGTCAGATTCATCTTCAGATTTCATTGGTTTTTTCCTTTTGCTGTCACCCTTGCCAACATCCAACCTTTCATCAGAGGAGGAGTCATCAATCACAGTTACCCCCTCTTTATTCAATTTAGGGTTTTGTAATTCCTTCATGTTTAGCTTGATCTTTTTTCTGGGTCTAGTCTTAGGTCTCCACCCAGGAACAAGCTCTCCTACCATTTTTTAGTTTTACCCTGATGGATGATTGAGGCAAATTCCATAACTTTAAGCTTCTTTTTCTTTGATACTGCTATTCTATCTTCCTGACTGTGAAACTCTCTTTTTGTGCCAACCCTATTTTTATCAATGACAATAAACTTATCCTCCTCCAACAAGTATGTTTCATCCTCAGACAAGACTGTAATTAGACTTTGATTTTGGACTTTAGTGTTTTCTTCATCACCTGAAACCTTCTCTGTAAGTACAATCCTCTCATAAACGAATGTCTCTACTAGTGTATCATTCTGAATAGGCTGAGTCTCCTTATGAATAAACTACAAATATTTGTTCTCACTGTCATATGGATGCTGCTTAGATTCACAGTATTATTTTGCAGTTTTTGCAACTTCCTCTAATTTGACACATTCTTCATCTTCAACCTTCACTTTCTATCTTAATTTTATGATCAAGGTTTGTCCTTTATCAGCTTTCTTTCTAGTAGACTGTCCTTCTTGACTATTTTGAAACCCTAACCAAAAAGGAAGTATTCCCAAGTTTTTCCTTCTTTCTTCAAAAGACTGTTGATAATAAGTTTGATAAGTCCATGGTGAAAGATGGACTATCTAGTATGATCTTGGTGTTCTTTGATTCTACTAGACATATTCTGTAGGCTCTTTAGCAAGAAGAAAGGCAAGTTCATCCTTGATTCACTACTAAGGTGTTGAAGGAACCTGGAATGGTATTTAAAAAAAAGGCATACCTTCCTTCACATGTAATATAACTTTGTAACACCTTGATAGGTTCTACCCATTCAACTCTGAAGTTAAGAATAGGCACTCCCTTGCCCCAATCTCGAACAATACCAGGCAATAGATACCTTTGTGCATTAAAAGTAACTGGCACTTTCTTGAACCAAAGTTCTCCTTCATTTTTAACCCATGTTGCCTCAGCCACCAAATATGTAGTCAATTTGAATTTCAAAGTATCAAAAGATACATTATCTTTGTCATAACAATAAGCAAAATTGTGAGAGACTTCAGCATTGTATCCATCAATTTTCCTAAAAAAGATCAGCCACCCAACATTTTCAAACAGTTCAGCAAATCCTGGAAATTTATCTATCCAACTGAGATCAGTGGGCTCATCCCTATTAGTTTTCCCACTCATCTTCATCTTCTGTATGGTTTGCAGCAGCTACTAGTGATTTCACAGTCTATTTTTCTTCAAGTTTGCACAGTCTTGGCAGTCAATTTTCCTTCGAACTCTCACAGTCTGTTTATCTTCAATTTCACACAGTCTATCCTATAACCAATTCAGGAAATATTCTGTGCCAAGTTTAAATAATTTTGCTTAAACGCAGAACCAAAAATCTCCAACAGTGCTGCTCTAAACCTTACTAACTCAAACGATGCCTATTTAGACATTTTGACTAATATCTCATCATTGAAAGTTTGTTGAGTAAGTAAATTCATGTCTTCCTTTAAAAAATTGACATCCTAGGGCTTAGTAGAAAGAACCCCAATTTTAGCAAGTCATGACAAAGGTCACGCGGGATACCTCATTCAAAGCTTAATACATGCATTGGAAGTTGATTCCTTGATTTGATAGATGTCAAATTGAATGCTCCAGGTGTCTTCAACCCTCCAGATTGCTTCTAACTGTCACCGCTGGGAAACCCTAATTCTTCATTCAACTGTCAAATTCTTGATTTTCTAGCAATATGTCTCCACCACAATGTCCACTACCTTCATAATCTTTATTTTGAGAACCTATTCCCGAAAATTTTTCCTCATTCCACTCTCTGTCTTGATTTTCCATGCATTTGCATCGAACTGTCATGATTTCCCTCACACGATGCCAAAACACCTGTTTACATGATTATCCTGGCAAGACATATATCAAACCTACTAATTGATGTGATTAATCACCTTAGGAACGAAATCATTGAAGAAATCGGAGTGAAAAATGACCAATTGGGCACTCGCGACTTTCTTGTAGCGCGCCAGTGTATTATTTTCGCTCTTGCACTGCAAGAAAGTTCAAACATATAATTTATGTCATTTGATCAGTAATCCTGCTTTAAAACTTAGTTTATATGATTAACCTTTGATATTAGTGTCATTGATGAAACCATTAATCAAGATATACCCTATAGAACCCTTCAAAAATGAACTGTACGCAAAATTTTCATAAAAGCAAACTTTGAAAACATAGGAAAAAACCAAAAATGATGAAGACCGAAAGGCATAAACTCAAGTTTGAACTCTAAGCCAAAATTTCCTAGAAGTAAGAACATTTAGCAAATTTCAAAAACAGAAAAAAATATAAAACTAAAGAAGACAAATTCATGACTTAACATCTGACTCCTACTGTGAGATGAAGTCCTCCTTGTGAGGCTTCAAGAACCTATAGACCAGTGCCTTCTTTTCTGCTACCTACTGGTTTGCAAAATTTCCATTGGGTTATGGATTCCTTATTATGTTTTACTCACACCTGTATATACAATGAAAAAGTAAAACTCCCCTCAAAAACTGTAGAAATGCTTGAGGAATCGTCCATTAACTGGACTTGACAATTCCTCACCCTCCAAAGACTGCAGGACAAAGGTGCTATTTTCCAAAAACTTAGACACTAGGAAAGGGCCAAACCAGAAATTGTCAAATTTGCCATGTTTCCCTTTTTGTTCTTTCCTGGCATCCAACCTCAGAACCATATCACCAATCGAGAAAGTGTTATCTTTGATTTTCCTATCAAATCTGTTTTTAATCTTCAATCTATATAACTATGCCTTTTCTTCCACTTTTTCCCTGTTTTGCTGCAACTCTATCATCTCATAAATCCTTCTCTGGATATCATTAGGTTCTTCTTGACAATTTTGAAGAAACTTCATTACTGGAATGCCCAACTGGACACAAACAATGGCATCTGTACATACACTAATTGGAGAGGAGAAGTTCCAATTGCTTGTTTGACTGTTATTCTATCTGCCCATAATGCATACTTCAGCATAGAATCCCATGATCTCTTATTATGCTTTAGCAATTTTCTGATACTCTGAATGATGTTTTTATTTGATGACTTAGCCAAACCATTACCTTGGGGATAGTAAGGAGTTGAATGTTTCAACAAGATACCATTCTTTTCACAAAATTCTTCCATTGCCTTAGACTTGTTACCACCTAAGTTGTACTTAGTGGTTTTTTATCAAGTGAGCTTGGTGAACCAGACAAGGATAACTTGTTCGGACTTCAGAAGACCTTTGGAAGTACTTCTGGGAAGTGATTGTTGTACTATATCACATGTTCATACCCCATGGGGGAATTTTAATAAATGTTCTAGTATGATAGTGTCTGTAAAAGGATCGGTCTCTTAGACTTTATTTGTCAATCTGATCAGCCCAGGGTGTTTTTTCCCTTGGTTATTATTGTTTGTTGAATAAACGACTAATAATTTCTGAGTTTTTCACTCCATACCTCCAAACTTGGGGTGGCAGGCTTGGAATTTAGGCCTATTGAGGCTATTAGAGTCTATGTGTCAATGTATAAACATGCTAGACATCATGGTCTAGTCATATGAACATGTCTAAGTCCCCCTAGGTTTTTTCAATTTTTCAAATTTTTATTTTTTTTCAGTGTTTTTTATTAAAATTTAATTTTTCCAAAACTTAGGCTATTTTTTAATAGTTTAATTGGAAAATTTGATTTTGTAATAAAAGTGGGCCAAATAATCAGTTTCAGTCATGTAGGTGCTCATTTTCAAGCTAAGAGCGCCATGTAAACCCATCGACCCACTATTTCCTAGTTTTGAGTGATTTTCCATCACTCAGGTCAGAGAGCCCCAAAAAATCATTTATTGATTATTTTAATTAATAAATTGATGAATAATGGAGCAAATCCAAAATCATAGATTAGTGGATTCTTAGTCGATTTGATTGAAATCAGTCAGATCTGAACCAGATTGACTAGATCTGACAAATCCTTGACTGAAGGAGGTGATCAAATCAGATCCAAAGTTGATCTTTAGCATCCTTTATGGGGAATTTCTCCCTCCCTCTCTCCTCAACATGTTTTGGCTCATCTGGATGACTTTTGGTGGATGCTTCAGTCAGCAGGTTGAGGTGTCAGTCAGATCAGCTCTCCGGTTGACAATTGCACTTAGTGAGACTCAGATCTGGCTCAGTTAGACACAGATCAGGAATTGATGGACTCTCCATCAGCATATTTGGTTTATCTCCTTTGGATTTGTGCCCCACCTAGGATGGATCTCCTGGTTTTTGTATATATCCAAGCACAACAGCCTCTTCCAGGCCAGTAAGAGCTGGATTGAAGGGCTTGCTATTGTAATTGTGTATTGATTATCATTTGTGAATAAAGAAGCTTTGGAGGCTATACCTTGTAGTGCATGTGATTGTGTGGATTCTTAGTGTTATGCTGCTAATGTGGTAACTGCAATTTCTTTCCAAGTTCTGTGCTGCTTTCGTGTTCTGGCTACAAGGATTCGGTTGAATCAAGTAAGGGTGTAAACTAGGCAAGTTAGATTGCTTGATATTGTTTATCCATATAATGTATGCTCAAGAATTTCAGTTACATGCTTAAATAAGATTATTTTTGCATGATATTTCATTTTTGTTGCTTTATACATCTATATCTAGATCTCATGAGGTGTTCTGCGGGCTTGTGTTGTCTAGTTCTAGGTTCCTTATTGGATGAAGGTGTGGATAAAGATTGATGCCATTCCTTATCCAACAAGGTCAAGACTCTATCCCTAAATGCTCCACAAAAGGGCCTCCTTTCAGCTTGCTCCATTCAAACAACGAGCCGAGCTTCTCTCCTCTTCTTCTCATTTTTTAAAAAATTCAATCTTTCGGTTACCTGTTTCTCCCTCTTATGATCAGATCTAGTTCTAGGAATTGAATATATATTATTAGATATATTTAATAAGAGTATTTATTCCTAGATCTGAAATTTCATAAATAATATCATTTCATAAAGATAGATCTAGGTGTAGGAATTGCCTTTTTTGCAAGTAGCTAAGTCATAAATCTAAAACTTGCTCATAAGGTAGTTTATTTTTTCATCCTTTGATGTAAGTTAAAATTTCATATTATACAATAAAATTGAACATCTTATTGGCTTCCCAAAAGGAAATCCAAGATCCCAAGGAAATCCTGCTTTCCTTGGTTCCCTTTTACCCCTTTTAACTAGTTTTAACTTAGTTTTTTTTGGTTAAAAGTAAGCTGACCCAAAGGTACGTTCAAAGTGATTTTGGGAATATTTGGTTATGATATGATTTCTGGTTTTTAGCATGTTTTACAGAAAATAAAGGAAGCTTCTTTTCGAAAGTTTCCTCAGGAGCGTTCAAATCCCCGCAGGGGTCTCCCATTTGACTAAAACCTTTAATTTTTGCACTTTGTAAGCTCTTGATTTCACTCTGTATAAGGATAAAGAGGAATTATATCAGTTCTCTTATATTTTAACTGCTGTTAATAAAAATAATTTTTGAATAGGCTCTTTCGAGCCCATTCCCCATTCCCCCTAGGGGGATTTGCGTCGGTGTCTTTTTTTTTGCTTTTTGTTCATCCCTTTTCAAACTAGCGTAGCTCTACTATGAAGGGTAGTATACTTCATTTCATTATCAATTTCATATTCCATATTTTATATTTCAAAGTAATATTAATACTTACCCCACGACTTCCCGATTGACCCGAAAGGGGAAAGAGATTCGTGGTGGGACTAATTAGAAAACTAGAATTGTGTATCTATTTTATTTTATATCATTTGTTTTTCAGCTAGTATAAAATTAACCCATCCTTTATTCCCCGATTGAGATCCACTTGGATCGAAAGAGGTTCCTGGAGGGTTTTCTTTTTAACAAGAACACCCAATTTTAAAATTTACTAAAATTGACAAGACTCCGGTGTGTATGCTATGCACTTCACTGTGGTTCATCCGATCAGTCAAGTTGTATCAAATTAACTTGAGTGACTAGTATAATTGGGACTCACTCTCCCAAATTGACAAACCATAAGGTGAAAATCCAACACCTAGATCAGACCATCACGGTGGAAAAATACCCAAAGGAAGCAGGAAATTTTGAAAAGTGACCTCGGGGCGCTGATCTATGTCACACCCTAATGGGTGCATTATGAACAATAGCCCCAGAGACTCCATTCAGCCCACATATTCCTTGTGGGTAGCCGTGAAGGTTTAGTTTTCAACATACTCTCCACCCCTTCGCCTAATTTTAATCAACTCACACCTAAAATTTAACTTAAAACGTACCAAGAGGAAATCACAAAACATTCACTCCAAGCACATGCAAGTACATTGATCTTATTTTTTGACTCCATTCTAAGGCACTGGTTATTTTCTTGCTTTATATATATATTGTGTCTCAGCATTGTGCTTTCGTGTGTTCATTTTTTGTATCTTGTCATCTTTGATTGTCTATAGTTAAATTTCAAACTCCTAAGTAACTTATTCAATTTAACATCACCATACTAAGTCATTATCCTTAGTAGCTTAATAAGTTCTACCCCCCTTGGCTTCATTAGGCGTTGAGCCTAAACGGAGGATTCAAGAACAAGGTGACATCCTTGACTCAAGACTTGCCCCCAAGGACACACCGAGTGGCTTGAAGATTTATTCCATGTGACCTAGGTGTGTGTAAGGCGGCAACAAGACTTAAAGGCCTTTGCATTATCTGTCACTATTTTCTGAGGACACCCAAACCTACTGAGGATATTTTCTTCAATAAATTCCATAATCACCTTATCTGTGGCATTCCTAGTAGGGATAGATTCCACCCATTTGGTAAAGAAGTATGTTGTGGTCAAAATACACCTATGTTGTCCTAAGGAAGATGGACTTATCTCTCCTATAAAGTCCAGAACCCATTGCTGGAAAGGAGCACTTATTGCAATAGGTTTTAAGGGCAATGACAACAATTTTTGTTTGCCAGCAAATTTCTGACAAGGGATAGAGGCTCTTACCTGCTGATATACATCTGCAAACAAAGAGGGCCAATAGTATCCTACTCTTAATATCTTGTATGCTATTGCCTTCCAGTACTTATGACCTCCACAAGCACCCTCACGAGATTCAGAAATCACTCCTTCAATTTCATATTTATCCAAGCATATGAGTAGAATACCGCCTGGGTCCTTCTAGAATAACTGCTCTTCCACTAAACAATACTTCATAGTTCTTAGCTTCAAAGATCTAATAGTTTTTCTATCTAAATGCTCAGGGCATTGCAAATACAACAGAAAATACACAATGTCTCCGTACCATGTGGATGCTGAATAATTGTCCATAATCTTTTCTTTCTCCAACATTACTTGATCTTCTTCCTAAGATAGCTCTTCGGCCATCACATGCAATCCCAAAGCTTGGAAATTTGATTCAGCCAGCAGCTTGGCTAAACCTTGTCCCTGGACTAGTTTGGTAGGTCTGATATCTACATCATACTCCATGATTTTAGCAATCCACCTGCCTCTTTTCCCCTCATTGTCAGGCTGTGTCAAAACATCCTTTACAGCAGCATTAGGCACATATGAAATAACTTTAGAATGCAAAACATAGATTTTGAAAAACTTTAAAGCTTTCACCAAAGCATAATCCTATTTTTCTAAGATACTGTATTTTAATTCAAAATCTCTGAGAGTTTTGCTGAAGAATGCAATAGGTTGCTCCAGACCATCCTTATTCTTCTGCAACAGAACAGCTGCTAGTGTATCCTCAGATGCAAATGAGAATGTTAGAAATTCTCTAGTGAAATATGGACTTACTAATACAGAGGCTTCAGTAAGAGCCATTTTGATTTTTTCAAATGCATTCTTTGCTTCAGTGGTCCACTTGACATCTTGATCCTTTTTTAGCATGGCTATAATCTTCTTGATAATCTCAGCAAAGTTTGGTATAAACCAACGCAGAAAATTGATTTTACCAATGAAATATTGGACATCCTTTTTACTTCTTGGAAGACTTATCTTCAATATTGCTTTCACCCTTTCGGGGTCAATCCTTATACCATAAGTAGAAACTAAATGACCCAGTAATTTTCCTTCGTGTACAGCAAAGTGTGACTTCTTTGGATTCAAAGACAAGCCAAATTTTCTACATTTTAAGAAAGTCTACTTCAAATGTTTTAGATGTTCATCATCTGATTGTGAAAATACAGTGATATCATCTAAGTAAATTACCACAAACTTGTCCTTTTCCCCAATAAAAGCTATATCCATGGCTCTCTGAAACGTTGCTCCAGCGTTCATTAAACCAAAAGGCATCTTATCATACATGAAAGTTCCCCATGGACTAGTGAAAGTTGTTTTCTCTTTATCGTCAGGATGCATAGAAATTTGATTGTATCTTGAGAAACCATCAACCATAGAAATACTCTATGCCCCAACAACCTTCTGCAATATTTGTTCAATTTTAGGCAGAGGATAGTTATGCTTTAGTGAAGATCTGTTCAAATTCATAAAGTCAACACACAGTCTAATTTCTCCATTCTTTTTTCTAACAGGAACTAGATTAGCGACCCATGAAGAGTACCTGAGAGGAACTATGATCTTGGCATCCAATAACTTCTTCACTTCTTTTTCAATAACATGAAACAAGGCTAGATTAATCCTCCTTAATTTCTGATGAAAAGGTTTAACATTCAGTTTTAAAGGGACTTTATGTTTTATAATTCTAGTATCATACGTTCTCAATTCTTCATAAGACCATGCAAAGGCATCAACATGCTCCTTTAACAATTTTATGTACCCGTTTCTCTGTTCAGCTGTAAGCGTTTTCGAAATTTTTACCATTCTAGGGTGTTCTGTAGAGCCAATGTTACAATCCACCACATTTTCTTCTAAAGACTGAACAATAGGTTTTAGGGGTGTATCATCTTTCAAAAATATCCTTTCTAAAGGTACCAAACCTTTTGGGATGAAATTACTTTTTAGTTCAATGATTTTGTGTCCAGATATTTCATCTTCAACAATCTCCTCCACCTTTCCATCCTCATTATCATCCTCTTGATCAATCAGGGAATTAGAAAACTCATGTGTAAGCTCCAAAAATATTTTAATTTCAATTTCATCTTCGAACACTCTCCACCGCTTTACATTATCAGGTACAGATGGTCTATACCTAACCTCAATAGGATACCTCAACTGTGTAGTTTTGGGGATTCTAAAGTGTTGGAAACCAAGGCCAATGAATCTGCAGTTTGATTATGGTATCTTGGAATATAGGTAATGTTAAAGGCTACAAAATAATTCTCAAGCATATCCCATACCTCATCTCGATAGAATTTCAGCAAATCCTGTTTCACTTGATAGTTGTTATTCACCTACCGAACAACTAATTCGGAGTCGCCATATGCAGAAATCTGCTGAATGCCCAAATCTTTAGCAGCCTTCAATCCTAACAGCAAAGCTTCATAGTCAGCAGTATTGTTTGTAGTAATGAATTCTAATTTATACATCATCTTTACTATTTCACCCCCAGGGGATATGAGAAGAACCCCTACTCCAGCACCTTTTTTGCAAGAGGATCCATCAAAGTATAATTGTCAAAGCTCATCCTCCTGTTCCCTACTGCATTTTATTGGCTGTTCCTTTTCAACATGTAACAAACCAGCATTATTGTCATCATCACTAAAACGTAACATGCAAGTACCCAAATATTTATCAAAGGCATACATAGGATGGTTGGTAGGGTTCTTGTCATCTGTCACAATATAGGAAAACTGAAGCTCTCTGTACAACCTTCTGTTTTCTCCTCCAAACATAGGAATAGTAGCATATGATAAATCCATTTGTAAGGTTCCACCAACTTTCTTTTCCCGGGACCTAGAGAGAAGTAACCCAAATTTAGGTGTGATATCAGCTACCACCACATCCATTATTACACTTTTCATTGGTAATTGAGTCAAATTGACAACCATGTCTTTAATCACACCTAAACACTTTACAGCCTGTGAATCAAATGCATACAGATCATGATAGGGTTTGGTTATACTCAGACCTAAATCCTCCATGACAGCCTTGGGCATTAAATTGTGTGATGCTCATGAATCTAACAAACAATTATGTATCATTTGTTCATGGACTGTTAGAGTAATGTAAAATGGAGGTGAAGTACCTGCTTCATTCTTAGCTTTTTCAACCAAGGCTGATCCAATAAAAATCTTGGGATTTTCTTCTTGTAAATTCACTGTATCAGAAATAGGTTGATTGGTTGCTGAACTAATCATTTTAAGAATTGATTCTTTATACGAAGAATTTTTCATTAGTTCAGTGAAAGGCACGGGAATTTTTAATTTTCCTAATTCATTTTCCATATTAAAACTTTGCATAGTTTTATTTGCCTCTTCAACTTCCATGTTCTATTTTTGCTTTTCTGGAATTTGTTTTTTCTCTGACACATGATAAGATTGCTATTTAGCAGGCACAACTACCTTCTTATATGGGTTTTGTATTACCTGTTTTGGGCCTGATCTCAAATTTACAGTCTTCTTGAGTTCATTTTGACAAACATCAGTTGTTACATCTATCATTTTTGGACTTAAATCATCCTCTATTTCAAAAATATCAGCATCAAAATATTCTGCATTTAAAAACTTTCCTTCAGTGACAAAACCTTCTGTCAATCTTTCTTCAAAATAGTTCATATCCTAATCTGTGTCTTCAAATAACACTTCTTCACCAATCTCTTCTTCATCAACAACATTGTTCTGAAAAAGTGGAGGTACCCTTTGATCCTTAGTCTCTTTCCTTTCTTGCTGAATATCATTATTTCTTCGTTCTCTAGGTATGAAATGAGGAGCAAATTGTCTTCTGAATTGGTTCTGATTGTTAGGGCTTATTTCACCTTCTTGAACAGACTTGTTGGGATTTATTTCTAATTCTAACTTGTTTAATTTTTCAGTCAAAATATTCACCAACTTGGCCATGTCATCAATTTTCCCTTCTGTAGAATGAGATGCTGAACCACCTGGGGCTGCTTCCTTCTTTCCTTTCCTGTCATAAATCTGCTGAGCTATTTCCTTCTTCAATCTATTGGAAGACAATATGTTAGACTCTACCTCCAATGATGCATCTTGCATGTTCAGTAAAGAAACAGGTCTTCTTTTTCTTAGTAGTAATGAAAATTCATGATCGAAAGCATTTGCATATGTAAGTTTTGCAGATGTTTCTGAAGGTTTTATTTATGTAGGAATTCTACTGTACATTTTATTAAATTTCTTTGAAAAGTCTACAATGGTTTCATCCTTATTTCTCCTAAGGGCTCCAAACTCAATTATATAATAAGTATGATCTTTGGTGTCACCCCATTGTCTCATGAAGAGATCCTGAAGCTCTTCAATAATGGTGATTGAATTAGCAGGCAGCTCCCTAAATCATTTTTTGACATCTCCATCAAGGCTCTGCACAAACATTCTCATCCATACGTCCTTAGCTTCAATATTTTGGTTATCGGCATAACTGAGAAAAGATTCCCAGTGCTCTTCAGCTGTAGTTTCTCCCTGTCCATTAAAGCTAGGAAGGTATTTTTGATAATCACCTCCAGGCAGTGCATTCAAAGGATGAGGCAAAACTAATGGTGCATATCTGGCTGCAACCACTCGGTCCATCATGTCTATAGGCTGATTTTGGGCTGCCATTTTAAGGATGACTGACTTTGGTGATGGAGAAATTTGGCTGGAACTTGGCTAAAAAGGGGTGTTACATACTTTCAACTGAAATAGAGGTATCTTACCAAGAGAGACTGTTTTAGCTTTTCTGAAAGATTGAGGATCAGTGAAAACTTGGAAGTTACTAACAGGAATTATAGGCTTTAACCAAGGTGAAGTTTCTTCTTCTTTTCTCAAAACAACTGAAGGTGATGAACTATACAAATGATCAGGGTCACATAGGGATGGTAATGAATGAGACCTTCTAATCTTCCTTGCTATCTTCAATATTTTTTCTGGGTCTGAAACACCCAGTTGCAAAGGTGAAATAGGTCTGTTTCTATTTCCAATTCCCCTAGTAGCCACTGTGAAAAACTAGTGAAAAGTAGTCTGAGAGGTATGCTGGTTTAAGTTCACCTCTTAAAACTAATGAAATGATAAGTATCCCAGGGGAAAAATTGTTTTCAACTTCGTTCCCCGGCAACGGCGCCAAAGATTTTCATGCCAGAAATTGTTTCCAGACTACGAGAAAACAAGCCAACATAATCTCAAATATTTCAATCAAACAAAACTAGGTTTTTAGGGTTTTTAAAGGTTTTCTTGTTGTGAAGTTTGGTGACAAGAGGGAATGCATTCATAACCCAAATAAGAACTAAATCACAAGCACAGAAAAACTGAGATGCATAACATAATAACCATGTATCCAATAGAAAATATCACTAAAGTTCATCGACAAATGGCAAGCACTACAAGCATAAAACTTTAAACCAACAATGAAATTACCAACTAAGTAGCTAAACAAGCTATAAATGAAGCTAGAGAACAAACTGAAGGGTAAAATGGAGCATATATTTCATAATCAGTTCTTCAAATACACATGAGAGTCAATTACTTAGCTTATCAACAAGTCATAGGACCTCCTCTAGCCAGCCAAGAAATCGAACACTTAGTCCTCTTTGTGACCTGCCTTAATACTATCTTTCAAAATTTAGTTAAAGGCTAAACCCTAACTGCTTTTTGATCCTACTCATCAAAAAGGTTTTATCAAAATAATAATTACAAACATGAAATATTCTTCAAAACATAACAAATAACTGTTTTTTTTTATCAAGCCTCATAGATCTTTAGCTGCCTCTGCTTACAAAGATATCCCCTCTAAGGCTTGGGCCTTTCTCCTAGACTTCAGTTGCTCTGCTTCCATCTCTTCCATCTTTCTAGTGAGGTCTTCATTTTGTTGTTGTAGCTCTTTGATGGACTGTTTTAACATTGTAAATTGTGACTCTATATTTCTTTTTCTTTTTAATGCATCCTTTGAGACTACAATTAGCTCTTGATAGTGGCTGTCCACCTCATCAAGATATTCCCTTAGTATTCTATTGGCCATAACTAAACCATCATTTGTCTCATGCATATATTCTAGTTGATGTTTATACCACTTTATAATTATTTGTAAGCTTTCTTTCTCTGAATCAAATGGTTTATTTCCCATTGTACTTTGCACCTCATGGGGAAGCCATGGAATGTTTAGTCTCCTGTAGATTTCTTCATCTTCTAGTAGCAACTCTGTAGGAGTCTCATGAAAACTTAGTTTTTTTTTTAGTTGTAGGTTCACCAAGAACACTTTCATCAACCATCATCTTGTTTTCAGAATGAGAAACCTCTATCTCATCCATTTGTTTCTCTTTTAACATTTGGCCTCGTATTTCAAAGAATACATCAGATAATTTGGTCTCTATGAGGTTAGATTCATCTTCAGATTTCATTGGTTTTTTCCCTTTGCTGTCACCCTTGCCAACATCCAACCTTTCATCAGAGCAGGAGTCATCAATCACAGTTACCCCCTCTTTATTCAATTTAGGGTTTAGTAATTTCTTCATGTTTAGCCTGAGCTTGTTTCTAGGTCTAGTCTTAGGTCTCCACCTAGGAGCAAGCTCTCCTACCATTTTTAATGTTTTACCCTGATGGATGATAGAGCCAAATTCCATAACTTTAAGATTCTTTTTCTTTGATACTGCTATTCTACCTTTCTGACTGTGAAACTCTTTTTTAGTGCCAACTCTAGTTTTATTAATGACAGTAAACTTATCCTCCTCCAACAAGTATGTTTCATCCTCAGACAAGACTATAATTGGACTTTGCTTTTGGACTTTAGTGTTTTCTTCATCACCTGAAACCTTCTCTGTATGTACAATCCTCACATTAACGAATCTCTCTTCTGGTGTATCATTTTGAACTGGACGAATCTCCTTGTGAATAAACTACAAATCTGTGTTCTCACTGTCATCTGGATGCTGCTTAGATTCACAGTCTTCTTTTGCAGGTTTTGCAACTTCCTCTAATTTGACGCATTATTCATCTTCAACCTTCACTTTCTGTCTTAATTTTCTGATCAAGGTCTGTCCTTTATCAGCTTACTTTCTAGTAGACTGTCCTTCTTGGCTATTTTGAAACCCTGACCAAAAAAGGAAGTATTCCCAAGTTTTTCCTTCTTTCTGCAAAACACTGTTGATAATAAGTTTGATAATTCCATGGTGAAAGATGGACTATCTAGTATGATCTCGGTGTTCTTTGATTCTACCGGACATCTTCTGTAGTCTCTTTAGCAAGAAGAAAGGTAAGTTCATCCTTGATAACTACTAAGGTGTTGAAGGAACCTGAAATGGTAATTAAAAATGAAGGCATAGCTTCCTTCACATGTAATATAACTTTGTAACACCTTGATAGGTTCTACCCATTCAGCTCTGAAGTTATGAATAGGAACTCCCTTGCCCCAATCTGGAACAATACCAGGCAATAGATACCTTTGTGCATTAAAAGTAAATGGCACTTTCTTGAACCAAAGTTCTCCTTCATTTTTAACCCCTGTTGCCTCAGCCACCAAATCTGTAGTCAATTTGAATTTCAAAGTATCAAAAGATATAGTATCTTTGTCATAACACTGAGCAAACTTGTGAGAGACTTCAACATTGTATCCATCAATTTTCTTAAAAAAGGTCAGCCACCCAGCATTTTCAAACAGTTCAGCACATCCTAGAAATTTATCTATCCAACTGAGATCAGTGGGCTCATCCCTATTAGTTTCCCATTCCTCTTCATATTCTGTATGGTTTTTAGCACCTGGTAGTGATTTCACAGCCTATTTTTCTTCAAGTTTGCACAGTCTTGGTAGTCAATTTTCCTTCGAACTCTCACAGTCTGTTTATCTTCAATTTTACACAGTCTATCCTATCACCAATTCGGGAAATATTTTGTGCCAAGTTTCAATAATTTGGCTTAAACACAGAACCAAAAATCTCCAACAGTGCTTCTCTAAACCTTATTAACTCATATGATGCCTATTTAGACATTTTGACTAATATCTCATCATTGAAAGTTTGTTGAGTAAGTAAATTCATGTCTTCCTTTAAAAAATTGACATCATAGGGCTTAGAAGAAAAAACCCCAATTTTAACAAGTCATGACAAAGGTCACGTGGGATACCTCATTCAAAGCTTAATACAGGCATTGGAAGTTGATTCCTTGACCGACTAGATGTCGAATTGAATGCTCTAGGTGTCTTCAACCGTCTAGATCATTTCTAATTGTCACCGTTGGGAAACCCTAATTCTTCCTTCAACTGTCAAATTCTCAATTTTTTTAGCAATATGTCTCCACCGCAGCGTCCACTACCTTCGTAATCTTTAGTTTGAGAACCTCTTCTCGAAAATTTTGCCTCATTCCTCTCTCTGTCTTGATTTGCCATGCATTTGCATCAAACTGTCATGATTTCCCTCACACGATGACAAAACACATGTTTACATGATTAGCCTAGAAAGACACGTATCAAACCTACTAATTGATGTGCTTAATCACTTTAGGAACGAAATCATTGAAGAAATCGGAGTGAAAAATGACCAATTGGGCACTCGCGACTTTCTTGTAGCGCGCCAGTGCATTATTTTTGCTCTTGCGCTACAAGAAAGTTGAAACATATAATTTATGCCATTTGATCACTAATCCAGCTTTAAAACTTATTTTATATGATTAACCTTTGATCTTAGTGTCATTGATGAAACCATTAATCAAGATATATCCTATATAACCCTTCAAAAATGAACTCTATGCAAAATTTTCATAAAAGCAAACTTTGAAAACATAGGAAAAAACCAAAAATGATGAAGACCTAAAGGCATAAACTCAAGTTTGAAATCTAAGCCAAAATTTCCTAGAAGTAAGAACATTTAGAAAATTTCAAAATCACAAACAAAATATAAAACTAAAGAAGACAAATTCATGACTTAACACAAAGTTTATGGGACATTTTACTGTGTTTAAGAGTAATATTTTACTCTGCTTTGGCTCAAAAAGGTTAATTATTAAGTGTATCCTACAGTTTGAGAAAGAATAAATTTTACAAGGAAAGATTCAGAGCTCTGTTTTATTATTTTCTTTTAATAAATTTTATAGCTATTTGATTTTTATAACAAAAGCTTTTAGGGTAAATTCTGCAAAATTTGAGAATAGGTTATGTATATATTTCAATAACCTCAATGGTTCTATTTAGGTTATGTACAGTATAACCTTTTGTCTTAAAACAGAGACACATATTGTGTGGAATCAAATGTTACAAGATTGTTTTTGAAAAAAAATATCTTAACCTAAACCCTAGATGATAGTCTGTTTACTATACCTATACTTATTTACTAAACTGTAAGTTTTGTGTTTTGTAAAGAATACTAATATAAGAAAAATAATTCTATAAGTAATATGATTACTAAATGTTTTTACATACCTATCTTTTAGTTCTTATATGAAGTAAATACATTTAATGCAGACATTATTTACTACTTCTTTATAGAATAAATCATAAGCCAACTAGAGTATAATGTAGTTACATTTTTTATTTTAAGTAAAAGGAATCATCATATTTACCTAAACACCCAGTTGTACTAGAGTATTGCCTAAGCCAGGCGTGGAAAAATACAGTATGGAATGCTAATTCTATTTGTTTCACATTTTGCATATTTATTTCTATTTCTAACATAATTTGCAAATTACCAAGTCTAAATTTACACAGTTACTCCTTTCTTCATAAACCCTAATTAAATACTAACATGCATGTATTTAAAACCTAGTAAACATTTTACTGAAGACGATAAATAAATATAATAGCATGAAGAAAAATAGAACCTATCAATGATAAGGAGACAATAGCTTAAGGAGGCTGTTCCTCCCAACCAACTCTTGGAGAACAATCAGACAACGCTTCCTCAGGACCCCCGAGCTTGTTCCCAGTCCTCCTGGTAGAGTACTGGATGGAGAATATGACCTTAAGAACTTCTAAAACCTCACTGGTCTAATTACCTCAGTAATTCAAATCTACTCATAGTAGTAAGAAATTCATCCTAATAGCTGCAATAAGTTTAGTCTCAGCAGTTAACACCTCAAACTCACTTCAGTAATAACCTCCATCGAATTTCTCTTGAGTAAATTCATTCACCCTGAATGATCACCTCTCAGAATGACTAGCCTCAACTGTCTTCAATGGGAAATTTTATAGAGAATCCTAGGTCTTTTGGGACAGTTTTCATTTAATGAGCCACCTGCTCCAATTCCAGTTTATTGGGGAATCATGACCACAAATATAGGGAAGTTTCCACCTACAACAGTTGGAAGTAGTTTGAGGATGTTGCCACTTGTCAGTGTACTCTCCACCCAGTCTCCTCCACCTAGTGACCAGTAAACACTCTTTTAACAGGTTCCCTAAGCTGTTTTCTTATCATTTATTTATTTATAAATAAAATATTCTAAATTACATTAATTATTCTTGACCCCACTTGGTTATCAATTACAAACTTAGCATAGAATATAACACAATGTTCCTCAAATAACATTAAATTGTTTTCGCAAATTGGGGCATGTTACATACAAAATCCCTTAAATTATAACATCATCCTCGATGTTATTTATTCCTCATCCTCAGATTTTCCCTGAAATGGAATTGGATATGCAACCCACATATGACTTTCCAATTCCTGAGTGGCTTCCACTTGACTAAGGTGCTTCCATTTAACCTTCACCTGACCAATGGTGTGGTTTTGAACTAAGATATCCCTCCGCTCGAGGATACAATCCAGTTCCATTAGAAAATATCCTTCGGGTTCCACCTGCATAGCATTCCAATTAATAACATGAGTAGTACCATGTACATATTTTTTTTAATACAGAAATGTGAAAAACATTGTGAACTCTTTAATTCGGTGGTAGAGCTAACTGATATGCTACCTTTTCGATCCTGGATAGCATTTCAAAAGGACCACAATATTGAGGTGCTAGCTTGGAACAGCTACCTAGCCTCAAAGAACTCTTTTTGGGCCTCACCTTAATGAAAACATGTTCGCCTACTTGGAACTCCTTTGGAGTTCGTTTAAGGTATGCTTGACTTTTCTGTCGGTCTCATGTAATTTTCAAATTACCTTGTATCTGTTTTACAATTAATTCTATTTCTTTCAATAATTCAGGTCCTAATACTAACCTATCCACTGGATTACTCCAAGAGATGGAAGTATTGCATTTTCTTCCATACAGAATTTTGAAAGGAATATACCTAGCTGAAGCTTGATAATGATTATTGTAAGCAAATTCTACCAGGTGTAAATAATCTTCCCATTTACTTAGCTACTCCTTTACATACATTCTGAGTAGATCCTCTAATACCTGATTTACTCTTTCATTCTATCCATCAGTTTGAGGATGGAAAGAGGTACTAAAGTTTAACGTAGTATTTTATCTTTTAAGCAAAGATCCCCAAAAATTACCTGTAAATTTAGGGTCTCGGTCTGAAATTATCACCTTTGGTATTCCATGCAACTGAAAATTTTGTTTTAAGAAAATATTAGCAATATTTGTAGATTTATAAGTAGTTTTTACAGGTATAAAATGGGATGCTTTACTCAATTTTTCAACCACTATCATTATTGAGTAATTTAAGTTCTGATTTCTAGGTAATCCAATAACAAAATCAAGGCTAATTATCTCCCATTTCCAGCTAGGGATAGGCAATGGCTAAAGTAGACCAACTGGATGATGATGTTCAGTTTTTACTTGCTAACATTCAAAGAATCTAGCAATATATTCTACCAGTTCATTTTTCATGTTTGGCCAGAAATAATATTTTCTTAGCATGGTTATAGTTCTCTGATAACCTGAATGCCTTGAATAAGGAGTTTTATGAATTTTGTTTAAAATTAATAGATTAATATTAGGTAAATTAGGTATGTATAATATGTCTTTATACAGTAATAATCCTTTTTCATTCAAGCTGTACCCTATACTTAGACTTTATATTAAATTCTCTTTTACTTTTGCTTGTAATTTTCGGTAATTTTCATCTTGTTCTATTCCAACTTCAAGTTGTTCTTCCAAGTCTATTGTATAAGTGCTGATAACTGCTATAAAATTCAGCTTTACATTTATACTTAATGCATTAGCAACCTTATTCTCCTTCCCTTTGATGTGTCGAATTTCAAAATCGTATTCACTTAGAAAAGCTAACCACCTAGCTTTCCTAGCATTCAAGTTAGGTTGATCTATAAGGTATTTCAATCCTTTATTATCTGTCATTAAGATAAACTTCCTTCCAATTAAATGATGACGCCACATATTTAAGGCATGTATGACAACAACTACATCTAAGTCATAGGTCGCATAATTTTTTTCATGAATCTTCAGTTTCCTAGACTCATAAACAATGACATGTCCTTCCTAAGTCAATACTCCACCTAAATCGTCATTGCATGCTCTAGTACTAACCATAAAATCTTTATTAGGGTCAGCAATTCTTAAAATTGGTGCAGTGGTTAATAATGTTTTTAACTTTTTAAAACTGTCTTCGCACTTTTGATTCCAATCAAATTTCTTCCCCTTTTTCTACAAAGAGGTTATAGGATTTGCAATTCTTGAAAACCCTTCGATGAACCTCTGGCAATAACCGGTAATCCCCATGAATGATCGGACGTCAGTTATCTCTTTTGGGACTAGCCAATCTTCATTTTCCTTTATCTTTTTGGGGTCAACCGAAATTCCTTCTTTAGTCACACATGACCTAAATACTGGATTTTATCTTTAAAGAAGTCATATTTTCTAAATTTCACAAAAAGTTGATGCTCGCGTAACTCTTGCAAGACAATTTTTAAGTGTTCTTTATGTTCTTCTTCATATTTTGAGTAAATTAATATGTCGTCAATAAATACGACCAAAAATTTATCTAGATATTTGTGCATTACGTTATTATTTAGACGCATAAAAACAACTGGAGTGTTAGTAAGCCCGAAAGGTAGAGTGAAAAGATCATAATGTCCATATCAAGTTCTAAAGGTTGTTTTAAAGATGTCTTCATATTTAATTTGGACCCGGTGATACCCAGATCGTAAATCAATCTTTGAAAACATAGTGGCTCCACGTAGTTGATCAAACAGATAATCTATACGAGGTAACGGGTATCTGTTCTTGATAGTCATTTTATTTAATTGATGATAATCTATACATAGTCGTAGATTTCCTTCCTTCTTCTTAACAAAGATGATAGGTGCCCCCTAGGGAGACACACTGGGTCTAATGTAATTCTTATCAATAAGTTCATTTAACTGTGACTTAAGTTCATTTAGTTCAAGTATATTCATTCAATAAGGGGCTTTTGAGCTGGGCACTGCACCAGGTACCAAATCAATAGTAAAATCTAATTCCCCCTTCTCAATTTTTCCATTAAATGTTGGTGGCTTGATCTTCTTGAACTGCCGAGATATTTCTTCATAAGGTTTATATTTTCTTTTCCTAGTATGGTGGTTATATTCACTACTGTCACTAGTATAATGAGAGTTTTGTTTATATAAATCACCATATACTTCGGAAGATGAGCTACTTTCGTTTTTAACTTGTTTAGTCTTTTTATATCTATGCTGATAACCTATATCTTCAGACTCAGTTCTTTTACCATTTCCCTTAGTATGAAATATTTCTATTAAGATCTGATTTAGTTCCTCTTGAGCTCTCAGAATCCTCTCATTTTCTTTCTTAACTGATTCCATCTCTGATTTTAATTCTTTAACTGTTTGTAGTAGTTCATAAGAATTATTGGTTATATATTCTTGAATAGGTTCTTTTTGAAGACTATTTTGTTCAGTGTAAGGAGATTCCTCATCCGCATACTCTTCCAATCTATCCATACTTGTCATTAACTCAGAAACAAATTTCTCTTTGTGTATCATTCAAAGAAAACAACATGAGCATATTTATTTAAATTTACTCTTCCACATAAGCAAGTTGAGCTTCATTAAGGCCTAGTGTTTGAACCTTGTGCTCTGATACCAGATGTAATAACCCAAAAATTCGTAAAAAATTAAAAAAAATTGAGTGACATAAAATGTCTAAAGTCGCAGCTAAGTAACTGCTAATGGTTAGCGGAAAATGAAATAGTGTATAAAAGAACATGTGATTGCTTCTTTAAAAGAACCTGTAAACTAATGGATATAATCTTAAACACCTGTGTTAGTACTATTAATGACTTAACAGCTTTAATTCTATCAGAGTTAGAAAAGGACTTGCATTTTGCTGCTGAGATATACTGATGATTAACTTTTGTCAAGTAGGTAAGAATTCTTGTATGAGATCGGGGCTTACTTAGCATTTTGCTAACTCAATTGGATTGCTGGTTCCTTACAGGTTTAGCAGGTAAGCGTAAGATCCACTAGGTGTTATTTAAAATTACGTCGAGAAAACTACTTCCCTAGCATGATTAAGATGCTAGTTTTAGAAAAGGTTTAAGTATGTTGCTTGTCTTCAAGGAGGTAATGCCAAATCTTTTTCCGTTGTTATAAATCCATAGCTGTATTTATAACTAACACCATAATGAATTTTTACCAAAAACATAAACAAGGTTTTAAATTGCAAGAATAATTACTTACCAAAGTTCTTTCAATGGTCTGAAGATTATACTCTAAAAATCTAAAGAACACTGCCTTATTTTCTTGTGTTTACCGTAATGGTTATTTATAAATTTCCATAAAGAGAATAGAGCTCAAGGTTTTGGGCTTAAGTTCACTTCAAACTGTTTGGTGTTTCTCGCATCTATTTTCATTTCAAGACTCTATAGACGTCCTTTTCTTAAGGAATGATCAAGTTACCTATACTGTTCAATTATAAATTTGTCAATGAGTTGTTAGAATTTTATCAAGATTCTTCAACATTTTTAGTGTTCAGTTTCTCTAACACTCCTTCAACAAGACAACATAAAGGCTAATTTTTCAGAAGTTCATAAATTTTCTTTTTACTATGGTCATAAGTTATAATATGACCTTCTCATTACTCTTTTACTATCTTAAATAATACACAATCTATTTGTGACTTGTTTGGTTAACATGAAAAACTTCTAGGATAACAAGAGTATCCAAGTTGTAACCTAAGGTAGAATTTCTAAGTATCAAACCTACCATGATAAAATCAAATGATGGGCAATCATAAGATGTATAGTTTTGAAATAATCGTTGGTTTTGAAAATGCAAAATGTTTGATGCAGCACTGACTATGGAACTCCATCCACGCTTGAAGAAATATTTTGAAGGACACGTGGAGTGGTTACATCCACTCAAGGGTTGACTTAAAAATTCAAAACCCTATTCATTTTCTTTGCATAGTGAGAGTTCCTCCTTCGTGTTGGCTGAGTTGAGATCTCACAGCCATGGGATGCCTATAACCACCTTCACACTTTGGCATTTTACTTCCTTACTCTACGCTATGACTGTTGAGAGAGGTCGTTAATGGTTTTGATATTTTTACTGGTGGAAGTAGTTACATCAAGAGTGGATATTGGATTTTCTTCATGGCTCGAGGCTGTGCTTGTCTTTAAACTGCAACTGAATAATCATAGCTTTAGGCTTCATCTGGTTTAGTCGATTTTCTTTATTTTTCCTTCGCAGAGGTGACTTCAAGTCTTCTTGCCTTCCGGCACGGTGCCAAAATGACCTGGGGTGGCCATCTCTCCTTAGCTTCAACTCAAAACTAAAAAAAGTAAAAACTTACCGTTAAATCAGTTTTAGATTAGTTTTCTTATAAGGGTTTTTACAAATTTTAAAAACAAAGGATTTGTAATAACATAGTTTGGAACTTGCAGGTCCTTTCTCCTGGTTCCAGCTCTATAGGTGAAAGCGAGCTCATCCTTCAGTTCTACATGAGCATAAAAATTGGCAAGCCCTAGTTTCAACGAGGGTTTCTTCATGCATACAGTTGTGGTTGTTGGAAGTTTGGTTATTTCGGTTCAAAGGCATCAATTCAGTTCTGTGTTAGCTTAAGGTTCCATTGCTTGTTTGTTTATGTAAAAGTTTCAAAACCCTTAGGGGGTACTTTGTAGAGGGATAAAGAAGGCTTTGGTAGACATGATGGAAACTAGTTTTTATTTACTTCTCTGCCTTTATGGCCTGAACAATGCAGCTTATTTGACTATTTTCTAAAGATCTCAGCTCTAAGCCCTACGAGGGTGTCGAGCTTTGTCTGGTTTATTTTGGTTTTTACAGTAGATTCGAGTAGGTGAGAAAGGATTATGAATTAGTTAGGACTTGTAAAATGAATTAAGGTTTTTACCTGTCAGTAAAGAATGGTTACTATTCGATGTATATATATTTTGCATAGTTTAGTTTTGTTAACGGGCCTAAGCCTTGACCTTTAGTTATAAAGGTTGTAAGCCATTTCTTCTTATTTGATTCTGTTTTGAACAAATTGTTTATGTAATATTTTAATTATTATCCTGTATTTATAAGGATTTCCAGTGCAAAGTTTATGGGAGATTTTACTATTTTTAAGAGTAATATTTTCCTCTGCTTTGGATCAAAACGGTTAATTATTAAGTGTATCCTACAGTTTGGGAAAGAATACATTTTACAAGGAAATATTCAGAGCTCTATTTTATTATTTTCTTTTAATAAATTTTACGGCTCTTTGATTTTTATAAAGGAATTTTTTATGGTAAATTATGCAAAATTTAAGAATAGGTTATCTATATCTTTCAATAACCTCAATGGTTCTATTTAGGCTATAGTAGAACCTTTTGTCTTAAAACAGAGACACATATTGTCTAGAATCAAATGTTATAAAATTGTTTTTGAAAAAAAAAAATCTTAACCTAAACCAAAGATGATAGTTTGTTTACTACACCTATACTTATTTTCTAAGCTGTAAGTTTTGTGTTTTGTAAAGAATACTAGTATAAGAAAAATAATTCTATAAGTAATATGATTACTAAATGTTTTTACATACCTATCTTTTACTTCTTATCTGAAGTAAATACATTTAATGCAGGCATTATTTACTACTTCTTTACAGAAGAAATCATAAACAAACTGTAGTAGAATGTAGTTACATTTTTCATTTAAAGTAAAAAGAATCATCATATTTACCTAAACACCCAGCTATACTAGATTACTACCTGAGCTAGGCGTGGAAAAATACAGTATGGAATTCTAATTCTATTTGTTTCTCATTTTTCATATTTATTACTATTTCTTCCATGATCTACATATTACCAAGTCTAACATTACACAGTTACCCCTTTCTTCATAAACCCTAATTAAATACTAACATGCATGTATTTAAAAACTAGTAAACATTTTACTGAATATGGTATATAAATATAATAACATGAAGACAAATAGAACCTGTCAATGATAAGGAGACAATAGCTTAAGGAGGTTGTTCCTCCCAACCAACTCCTGGAGAACACTTAGAAAGCGCTTCCTCAGGACCCCCGAGCCTGTTCCTGGTCCTCTTGGTAGAGTATTGAGTGCAGAATATGACCTTAAGACCTTCTGTCACCTAACTGGTCCAATTACCATAGTAATTCAAATCTTCTCACAGCAGTAAGAACTTCATCCTAATAGCTGCAATAAGTTCAGTCTAAGTAGTTAACCCCTCAAACTCACTTCAGTGATCCCCTCCATCGAATTTCACTTGAGTGAATTCATTCACCTAAATGATCACCTATCAGAATGAGCAGCCTTAGCTGTCTTCAATGGAAAATTTTATAGAGATGCCTAGGTCTTCTGGGTTAGTTTTCATTTAATGAGCCACCTGCTCCAATTCCACTTTCTTGGAGAGTTATGACCACAAATATAGGGAAGTTGCCACTTGCAATAGTTGGAAGTAGTTTGAGGATGCTGCCACTTGTCAGTGTACTCTCCACCCAGTCTCCTACACCAAGTGACCAGTAAACACTCTTTTAACAACTTCCCTAAGCTGTTGTCTCATCATTTATTTATTTATAAATAAAATATTCTAAATTACATTAATTATTCTTGACCCCACTTGGTCATCAATTACAAAATTAGGATAGAATATAACATAATGTTCCTCAAATAACATTAAATTGTTTTTGCAAATTGGGGCATGTGACAGAATTAAGGAGAGAAAATGATCGTGTATATCTAAATCTTGGAAATATGACCGATAGATGATAGTAGGTTCTAACATTAGTTTCCTTGAGGTCAATTCCAAACTTTTTAGCTATTATTGATGGGAATTTGTATACCTTTCCAATTTATTCTATTAGAGAAATAAATGTTACTGTTAGAAAACAATTGAGAAGAAGGAAGGGTAAAAGTAAATTGAAGGAGGATTTGGAACATTTATTTTTAATCCAAAGGTGATGTCTTTATTTGAAATGTGTTTGAAAAAATCTGATGATATTAGGGCTCTTAGAAAGGATGCAGCCATTAATGAGGTTATTCAATCAAACTTGCCTCTTTAAATAACAGAGGGGTCTCCAACTCACCTAAAAGAGATTCCTTAAACAAAACTAATTGAAAGGGTGAAAACATGACTGATTGATATTTATCCAAATATTTTGGTTCCCACCTGATCAAATGGAATATCTAGAGGTGTTGGTATTTCTAAGAGGTTAGATAGATTATTGACAAGTAATTTTGTTTGTGATTCTCCAGGTAGATTTCAATGGGTATATATGATCATAAGGATGTTGTTCTCAAGTTCGATGGGGAGATATCTCAAACTTTCTATCCTTTTAAGTACAATAGGGTTTGGTTGGAACAATATTCTTTCTGCAAGTTGTTTGAATAAAAGTGGAAGGGTTATTATGTTTCGGTTCAACTTCCTCTAGTGATGAGGAAAATAAGAAGGAAAATATGATGAATTTGGAATTCATTGAGTGGGCTATTGAAAGTATACAAGGGCAAGTGGATGAGGACTATTTCCCGAGTTCTATAAAATAAAGGTTGGATATTCTTCAATCCTTAAGAGAAAAGATTATTTTGCAAATGAGACTTGGTGGTTGAAAATAAGAGTTTTGTGGTTGGAGGCTAGGGACAACAACATGAATTTTTTTCACATGTATGCAAATTAGAGAAGGATTTCCAATTCGATTTGGGAAATAAAAAACCAAAATGGTGTTTTTATAAATGATGAAAATTATCTAAGGGAGAAGGAATGGAATTATTTTAAAGAGATTTTCATGCAATATAATAGATCAAATATAAACCAACAAATAGGAAACTTAAATAATTTCCCAAGATTTTTTAGTGAAGAAGAGGGTCTAAAGGTTGGAGAAGAGGTGAAAATAGAGGAAGTAAATGATTTTTATCAAAGTTTGGAAAAGATAAGAGTCTCCGACCGGATGGTTGGAGGATGGAATTTTATTTACATTTCCTTGATTTGCTAGGTAAAGAGATAACTTTGGTTGTGAATGAATATAGAATATTGGGTAAATTCCAAATTCTTTTAATTCCACTTTTTTAGTTCTCATCCCAAAGTGGGATAGGCCTCAAACCCTCAATGATACAAACCTATTTCTTTATGCAATCTACTTTATAAAATCATTACAAATAGGATAAGGTCAGTCCTTGGTCAGTGCATTTCTGAAGAACAATTTTTTTTTTACCAAATAGGAAGATTGCAAAGGCTACTGGTATAGCGCAACAATGTTTACATTCTATATACCAAAGAAAGATGAAAACTTTGGTGCTCAAGTTTTACTTAGTAAAGGCCTATGACAGGGTTGATTGGTCTTTGTTACATTTTATTCTGGTTCATATTGGACTATTGTAAAAATTAATGAGTTGGATAATGGGGTATATTTCTTCAACCAATTTTTCTACTCTAGTGAATGGTTCTCCTATTGTTTATTTTAGGAGTAGAATAGGCCTTAGAAAAGGTTTCCCATTGTATCTGATGCTATTTCTATTTCTATTGATGGGATTAGTAGACCTTGCTAAATAAAATAAATTTGGATAAGAAGATTAAAGTTTTGAAATTCTCTCCTTCTCTCTTTATTTCCCATTTGTTTTTCGTGGATGGTATTCTTGGGAATGGGGCTAAGGAAGAATGGATGTAGTAAAAATTGGTTTTTAACTTGTTCTATGTGACTTCTAGTATGATAGTTAGTGAACAGAAGTCCCATTTTACCCAATCTCATTATGATGAAGATTTGTGTAATAAGATTCAGTTGTTTTTTCCTTCATTCTATGTCTTCTTTAAATGAAGGTTCTAGGTATCTTGGTTTTTTCTTGAATCCAAATTCCTATAGTATTGCTGATTGGAATTTGTTATAGAAGATATTTGATAAAAGGATTAGATGTCGGTCTTATAGATGGATTTCTATAAGTCGACCTTTAGTGTTGGAAAATGCAGTTCTTCAAAGTATACCAGTATACTAGTTTTCTTTATATATATTACCCGTTTCAGTGATCACACAGTTAAGAAGAAATATGTTTAACTTCCTGTGGTCGGGAATCCTGGAAATTTAAAAATATCACCTTGCTTCTTGGGAAAAAATAGCTCTCTCGAAGAATAAAGGAGGAAGGGGTCTAAAAAATTTGAGTTGGTTTAATTTGGCGCTTTGTGCTAATAGTGTGTGGAGAACCTTCTTTCTTTTGGGTTTATGGAACAAGGTGATAAAATCAAAATATTTCTAGACATTTTCTCTGTATTAATGGTTTAGAGAACTGGTTCTGAAGTCTCAAATATCTTCATACATTTGGAAAAAAAATTAAGATATTTCCCTGTAATCAATAATTATGTTAGTTGGAAGGTGGGAAGAGGTTACAAAATATTTATTGGAATTTATCATATTGCAGGAGTTCAGGGTAATGGTATTTTTTCATGTCCACTTATTTCAAAACTACAAAAAAGGAATATCATGGTGCTTGCTTAGATAAGGAATAATGAGAATTGCTCCAAAACTTATTGGCTTATAGTTGATAAGTTGAATTTACCTTTGCAGCTGGAAGATGAGTGGATAAAGTTTACATTATCTTTATCACAAGAGGGAATTTGCCTAGAATACAGCTGAGATAAATTAGTATCAGAACCAAATATAAAATCAGGTGAAGTCATAGCTAAGCTGGCTTATTCGGTCTTATTGGAACATAGGGGAAATGTGGTTCCAAATGGTGTTTTAAGGTTTTGTGGAAAAAATCATATTCCCTTGAAAATTAAGTGTTTCTTTTGGCTGGTCCTGAATGAGAAAATTTTGGCGTGGGAAAATTTTAAACTTGGTTTTTGCGAGGCTTGTTATTTTCCTTCCATGTAGGAAAGACGCTGAATCGGTTGGTCATCTCTTTTGTCACCGTTCCTTATACAAAATGATATGGGATGAGGTTGGAAGGTTGATATCTATTTATTTCATTTGTAATCTATTTAATTTTGAGGATAATTTGTTGAGACGGTTCCAAAAATACGAGAAGTATAAAGAGTTACCTTTGTTTGTCTTCTAGGATGTTTGGAAGACAAGAAATAAATGTCTACTTCAGGAGGTTAATCCTTTTGATCATTTCAATGTGTCTAAGATTCTTGCATCTTTATATGAATGGAGGAAGGAAGATTCTCATAAGGGTAAAAACACTTTTAAAATTCCCTTTTTTCTAAAAAAAACTATATATGGTTTCTTTGATGGGGCATAACAGGAATGTAAATGCGGAGCTCGTATGGTTATAAAATTTAAGAGGAATCATTGGATCAAAATGAATATGGGAGCTATTTTTAGTACAAAAAATTGGTGGAGCTTCTTTCTCTATGGGACTACTCTAGTTTGTGAAGAAAACAAGTTTTTTTTAGTTCAATGTGATTGATGACTCAAAAATAGTTATAGATTGGGAAACTTGGTTGAACTCAATGCAATCTTTGCACTTTTATAGTTGGATGAGGAAAATAAGGGAACTTATTCATTTTTTCGAAGTCATTTACTTCAAGAACATTTATCGTATATTTAATGAAGAAGTGGATTCATTATCAAAATAATTAATCAAGGAATTGGATGGCCTCATACAATTGTCTTAACTTGTGGACGAGGTTTTTGTTGTGTTGGTCAATAGTTCAATTTTTTATAGTTTGAAGGCATGATTTTCCTGATTCCACTAGTATTTTTTTAGTTAAAGAGTCAGTTTAAAAAAGTTTCTAATGTAAGGAATGAACTGGAATTATGATAGATAGTCTTGAGGTTGATAGAAATTATAGGAAGTTTTTGTGATTTTGATTATTTTATAATTTGGATGAACTATTTATATATAGTTACACTTTGAATGAACGGTAAAGAAGTATGGTATATATGTAACTTTGATTTTATATTTTGAATTACAAGTTAGCTTTTTCATTTTGAAAATTAAAAAGTGTCTTTACAATTTCACATAACTTCTATAGGAATGATGTTGGTCTTGGGTAGGGATAGTTTAATTCCTTTAAAAAAAATATTTTTTTTAAATATAGGAATTAGTTTTATTTCATCCAATTAGTTTGAAGGTCATTAATTTGTAATTATTAGGTTCTTTCTAATTTTCATGATTTTGTTCAAATTTAGTTTCTTTTATTGCTTAATTAGTTGTTTTAATTTATTTCCACAAAATAATATGGCCATGGTGATAGATGTGATAGAAGTTACACTTTGTTCAACTTTGATATTTGGCCTATGTGATGGCGATCTTTTGGTTTGACATCCTAAACTTGACAAAAATCTCTGTTTTGTTTATGAATATTTCAAAGGTTATGCATTGTACATGCCTTTTCCTTATTCCTAGATACGAAAATAAAAGGAGGTTGAGTTTAGGATATAAAAATCTATGGTAATGTTGAGGCCTGGAAAATCGCAGGCAACAACAGCAAGGGATTCTCCCCAGTAAATGTTCCCAATTAGTTCGTTACTATTTGGTATGGGGAATTTGTCCACTTTACGATTCGGCTACAGTAAGTCAAAGTAACAGGTTTTGCTGGTTGCGGCCCCGTCCACCGTGTATGTTTAACTATGAGATGCAAGTTCCTATCTAAGAATGCAAATTGATAGAGAATATGAAGAGAGTCACAATGTGATGCAAAGGTTCTTACCTCTCATCTTAACTCTCTCGCATCTAAATCACACACAGCAAGACATTAAAACTAACTATATAGCCTATCCCTAGGGAGCAAGATTATCATTTATCAATGAGTAATGTGTTTTGTGCATACATTAAGAAAAATCACAAATAGTTGTTACTTATTTCAAAATACATGAACATTTATAGATATATGAACAACGAGATAGATAATTGTTTATGAACAACATTCATTACTCATAGTGGAAATTTCATAGAATAAACTAGAGAGAATTCATACAAGAACATAGCTTCAAAGAGTTAGAATGATCTCACAGTTAATGGACACAAAGCTAAAAGCGAAATAGTTCGCATTCAACACATCCATGGCATAGCATTTGAAAAGTTCCACCAAGCTTTCTCCAATAGGAAAATTGTAATTCTTATTGCAAAAGGAAATAATTCTTCTTACAACAGGTTCTCACAAGTCTCAAAGGAAAAAGTCCATTATTCTGTCTAATTCTCCTATACTTATACTACAAGCAAAAATCTTGGGATGCCCCTTGGTAACCTTTAGGCTCCCCTAGCCATTTAATCACACATTTTTGTCCTTTTGTGAGTGCTCATGATTCATACAAACGTTACATTTCAGATTTACGATTTAAGAGCACTTTTATGAAAAGGGACCAGCTTGGTAACTGACGAACTTTTCCAAGCCTGGGCCTCTGCTTCTATTTATTATGCTTAGTAATCCGTTGGTCCCTTGGTAGATCCCGTTGAGCTTAGACCTGAATTTCTTCTTCTCTATCCTCATCTCTGCTTTTGCATTTTCTTTCTCTTTTGTCTTCTAGACATGTCTTCTCTATAGTAGCAATAACCCTGTCATGAATAACTAGTCCTTCAATCACTTAGCGTTTGACAAAGTAACACAAATTGTATCAATACATGCATTCTGTGAAATGAACTATTAGAAAATATAAAGTATGAAAAGATAAGGCAAAGAGAATCCTGCAAGCTGGGCCTAAAAATCCTCTAAATCCACTGTTCGAACTAAAAACACAAGTCCGAAAAATAGACTTTTATCTCAATCCAGGCCGCATATGGACCAATTCGACATCATCTGATGAAAGCATGAAGAATGACAAAGTAACCACCATTCCTCAAAACACCAAACCCCCAAACTGCACTCTTCATCTCAGAAACCTTGACTTGACCAACACCCATGGGAAAACTCTGTCATACCATAAAATAGAGTGACAACACAACAAACGACAGGAAAACCCTACCGACAGTCAGAAGAAAAAACACTAAGCATCGGAGGATCAGTTCAATGAGGAGCCGCAATGGCGGGTGACAGAAAAACTCTGGTCTCCGCAATGTCAGCGAAATAAAACATTAAAAACTGCAGTATCAAACATCGGAACGACTACAGCATTGGGTGATTAGTTTGGTAAAGAGCTACAATGGCGGAAATCACATGGAATAAGGGTCCCGAAGCAATCAAAAACATTGACGAAGATCGTAACAAATCATCAGCAAACATAAAAAATATACATCGAATGGTTAGTGTGCTGAGGAGCCACAACAGCAGACAACATAAGGACTACGGCTTCCGATTAAAGTCATAAACCGTTTCAAGAGAGAAAAGCAACAATATCTCAAAGTCAAAACCATGGCATCGAAAAATATAAGATCTAACCATCGGAACCAGTGTTTAGCTTCCACAATGTCGGCTACGTAGATAACTACGGCCCCGATTCTTTGTTCAAATGACTTCCGATAGTGGAAAAGGAAATTATCAACAAACCAAAAATTCAAGTTCAATTCAATCAAAGATAGTCATTCACCTCCGAAAATGTTAAACAATTTATCTCAATTCAACAAATTTCAGCAATCCAAAACAAATCCATGAAAGATAAAATTAAAAGGATGGTCCAAAATTTTTAGAAAATTTGGGAAATACTTATAGCTGCAACAATTGGCGACTACCTGTTGAACCTAGATCTCTGGACAATTTCTTCCTTAAGTAACAGACTGTTTGACAATAAAACCAATATGTTGAATTCTTCTAGATGTTTGCATTTCCCAAATGGCAACTGTATGTACTTTTAATCATGGATGATAGTCCAATTTAGGAAAATGGAAACCAAGATTTCAAAGTCAAGATAACTCTTTTGAGGCCAGGAATATGAGTTTCATTTTTTACCTCTGCCTTTGGGTAGCTTTCAACTTGGACACCATAGGATTGTAACATAGGGTAAACATACATTTTCATTTGTTCCTCCTTCCCATGCCATTTTGCACTTTTTATGCTTTTGGACTTTTGTCCTTTCATTTGAGTCCTCCTGCATGCCTTTCTTTTTGAATTTTTATTCAGGATCCTCTATCCATAGTGTCCTCTTGTGTGAGATATATATTTAATTTTCAACTCACAGACGGAGAATAACTTTTGGCAATTTTTTACTCATATAGTTCAGTACTTTGTTTTGATACATATTGCTTTCTTAGGAGCTTTTGACTCTTATTTTCCTTTTTGGCTTTCAATTCTTGGCATGGGATCATTTATATATAATATACTATTTACCTTGATTCCTTTCCATGGGTCTTTTGTTGTCACTCCCTAGGACATTTTTAAATGTGAGATGGATGGAGCCTCAAAACAGTATTCCAGACCTTTTGATCCTGAGTTATTTTACAAGGATTAAGTAGGAATTCAATGTGTTCATAGCCATTCAGAAAAACTGCTAAACTAGAAGAAATTCTTTCAGACAAAACAATAGTACACAGTCTTACACTCAAGGACTTTAGTTAATCCAGAATTTTGATGCCCTCCTTGCAAACAAAAGTTTTCCTCTTTTATTGAAATCAATCAAAATCTAAACTAAAAACAAGCAGAAATAAAATAAATCAAACATACAACAAAATCAGTTTATTTATGTACAAAACAAAAAACAAAAATCAGGAAAAATAACGTTTGAGAACTAAACCATTTACTGGTAAGTTCTCTTCCCACTCCTATAAATCTTGCAATTTGTAGGTTGAGGGGCCAATTTTTGCTGCAATCTGAAAAGGGCCTACCCATAACTATTGAAATTTTGTGTGTTTCCCCTTTTCATCATGTGGGTGATCCCACTTAAGAACCAGGTCTCCCACTTCAAATTCCCTTTTTCCAGCTTTGTGCTTATCAAACCACCTTTTCACTACTTCCTCTTGTTGCTTAAAACTTTCTTTGGCCCTGGACCTAGAATCTTCCACCTTCAAAAGATTGTAGATTCTAATTTGCAAGATTTTGTTGTCTGTGCCTCTAGACTCTTGAGTTATTATGGAAGATGGCAGCATAATGTTCGGAGGGAGGATAGCTTATTTCCCGTAAACAAGGGTATATGGTGACACACCTAAGGAATTCTTAGGTGTGACCCTATCAGCCCAAAGAGCATTCGGTAAAGCTAAATTTCAACTTCTCTGGTTTTCTATCGCAGTCTTTTTTAAGATCCTAATCAGATTCTTGTTTGTAGATTCTACAAAACCATTCCCTTGTGGGTAATGATTCACAAAATAATGCAACTTAATTCCTCTTTCGTGAGCAAATGCAGTTAATCTAATAGAAGAAAAATAAGTAGCATTACTAAAAACCAAGGAAATTGGAACCACAAACCTGGTCATGATATGATCTTGCAAGAAATCCATGACCGCATCTTCATTGACTTTATGTAATGGAATGGCCTCGACCCATCTAGTGAAGTAGTCAGTTGCTATTAAAATATATTTGTGCTGCAAGGAAGAATTTGGTTTTATTTCTCTAATGATATCAATCCCACACTGCTCAAATGGTTCCATTATCATCACAGGCCTCAATGGTCCTGCTGCTTTGGCTTGTCTTCCCCCACACCTCTGGCAGATATCACACTTTCTAACATGGGCATGCTCATCCTTAAACATCATGGTCCAATAGTATCCAGCTCTAATAATCTTGTGAGCTATCGTATATCCAAGAAAATGACCTCCAACAAGCCCATCATGTAACTCTATTATGACCTTTTTTGCGTCTTCTTTCTCTAAGCATCTGAGAAGGACTCCATCATAATTCTTCCCAAATAAAATTCCATCAATGATCTGATCCGCAGCTGATTTAAGGTGCAACATGCTTTGCTGTTTGGAATTCGAATGTTCTGGAAACAATCCTTCCTGAATGTAATGAACAAGGTCTCGATACTAGGAATCTAGTGCTATGAAAAGAGGACATACATCCATCATATGTAATTCAACTTCATTTTCCCAATCGTTTTCTTCATTGTTTTTACCTTTAGCCATTAATTTGCATAGTCCTTACCATTTAACTATGGATGTTGGTTTGAATTCGAGGTCATATTCTTGAAAAGTTGTTACCCAGTTGCCTCTTCTTTATCCTAACTCCTTTTGTATGAAAAGAGTCCTTACATTTGGGTGTGGAACTATTACCTTTGTCTGGTTCTTAAGTATGTATGGCCTAAATTGTTTTACCACTTTGAATACTACATAAGCTTGTTTATCCATAGCTAGGTAATTCAATTTAGCCCCCTACAGACCAGTGCTCATAAATGATATGGGTTACTCATCTCCCCCATCTTCCTTCTGAGTAAGCACCGCTGCTAATGAATCGTTAGATGTGAAAGTGTACAAAATAAAATCCTTCTCAAAATTTGGACTTTTGAGAGAGGGTGCATGAGAAATAGATGTCTTTATTTTACTAAATGCATTCTTCTCTACATCAGTCGATTTGAATTGTACACCTTGTTTCACCATTTGCTGCAAAGGTTTAACAATTTGAGCAAAATCTGACACAAACCTTCTCACGAAATTTATTGTCCCCATGAATGATCACATACCCTTTTTGTTATGGGGTAAGGGGATTTGTTCGATGGCTTTGATCCTTTATGGGTCTATGGAGATCCCCTTTTTAGACACCACATGACCCAGTAGCTTTCCTTCTATAACAGCAAACACACATTTCCTTAGATTCAGTGAGGTGCTGTACTTTTTACAACGCTCGAAAATTTGTTTTAGATGGAATGCATGTTCTTCTCTCCTCTTTGAAAATATCATGACATCATCAATATATACTACAACACTATGGCCAATTAAACAGTGAAAAGCTATATCCATAGCCCTCTATAAAGTAGCTCCAACGCTGATGAGTCCAAAGGGCATCATTATGTAAGAAAAAGTTTCCCATTTTTTTCTGAAAGTAGTTTTAAGTCTATCTTATTTGGCTACTAACACTTGATTGTATCCAGAGAATCCATCTAATAACGAAAATAACTCAGAACCTGAAACCATATGTAATATTTGTTCCATGGGTGGGACTGGATAGTTGTCTTTGTCTGAAGCACGATTTAGGTTTCTGAAATCCATGCATAGCCTGATTCCTCCAGACTTCTTCCTTACTGGTACCAAATTTCAAACCCATTCTGAGTGTCTGACTTTGAATATAATTTTGGCATCCAATAATTTTTTTACTTCATTCTGAATTAAAGGCTCCAGTTTTGGATACATCTTCCTCGAAGGTTGCTGATAAGGCTTGACTCCAGATCTAATAGGAATGATGTGTTGTATAATATTGGTGTCATATGTTTTAAGCTCTTCATATGTCCAAGAAAATACATCTTTGTATTGTTTGAACAAACTAATGAACTTATTTCTTTCACCTGGAGAGCAACACTTTCCCAAATTTACATATTTGGGTTTAACTTCAGTTCCCATATTTATTAGCTCAAATTGCAAAGACGAGCTATGAATCTCGACATTTGCTGGTCTTCTAAAATTGTTGTCTAAATCAAACATCCGCTCTAAGGTCTTGACCCCTTTGGGAATGAATTTTTTGAATTTTAACTCAGCTTGGTGTTCTTCGTCATTGATAATTGTCCCTTTGAAAGTTTCATCATTCATCAAACATTCCAAGATTTGTTGGTCATCATCAAAAACTCGTAGATTAGTAATCATGTTTGGAACTAAAGGCCTGAAAAGTACTTCAATAGAACACTTGTTATTTGTAGGTACAAGCCTTGCAGCTAAGGTAGCTAGCAAGTCAGCTACTGCATTCTCAAGTCTAGGAATGGATACAATATTAAATGCATAAACATTTGTCAGTAAATCCCACGCTTCATTTTGATAGGCTTTTAAATGAGGTGAGATGCAATGTGTCTATTTTTGTATTTGCTTTACAATTATTTCAGAATCCCCATACACTTTCAGATTTTCTAAAAGAAAAGCCATCAATAAAAGAAACATAGTACACATACCCACTTAGTGAGCTTGGTGAGGTCTTACCTTTGGAGTGATAATTGCTCCTCCTATTTTTCTTGGAATGAACTATGAGAGCTTGATCTTCACTACCCATGTTCTCTTCTCGAGTTGCTATCCTAGCTTCTTATTGAAAGCATTCTTCCCATAGTCTATTGAATTTGACTAACTTGTTTCTGGCACAGATTCCTTCAATGAAAGAGTCCCATGTTCTAGGGAGACCATTCAAGGTGGTCATCACAATCTCAAAATTTTCCACTTCTTCATCTACTACCTCTGACTGCTCCTTGATCTAAGAAACACTTGTAAAGTAAGACTGAATAGTCTCAGCATTCTAGATCTTCACATTCTTCAATTGGTTTCTCAAAGTCATCTTCCTATTTATGTTCTTCCCTTCAAACAATTTGGTTAGGGCATCAAACATAGCTTTAGGTGTCTTGAGGGAGGACACCTGTGGTATGAGATGATCCTTGATAGAATTAGCAATGATTCTCTTTGCCATAACCAACTTCTTCTTATGCAATGCCTTAGCCTCATCTCCCTCTGGAACTGGAACCTCCTCATTGATATAGGAGTCCAACTCATTCTCTTCCAGGACAAGGGAGATCATATACTTCCAATCTTGGAAGTTATCAGCTCCCTCAAGCTTTTCATCAATCTTGGTATGATGAGACATCTTAAACTGAGAACCTCAAATGGAAATACATAATATTTAGATCTTACCAAGTTCAAGATGTTGGATCTGAAACTTGAGCTAAAATCCTGCAGTGCTGGTTCAGTAGCAAATTAGGGTTTTTCTTTTCTGGAGATTTGTTCACCCAAATGCATTGAAATTTATCCCTAACTTTGATTTTGTGGAGGAAATCAATCCATTCCTGGGCTCACGGAAAAAATCCTCTTCTGTGAAAAGGCCTAATTTTCTGCAGTAGTGTTGGGTCCAAAACTGAAAAACCTCATAATTGGATTCTGCTTTGACAGAAAGATGCGCCCTAAGGAGGAGAGTTATTCCACCTTGCTTTTGTTGAAAATATATGGATGAAGATCCACAAAATAGGAAGCCCTAGTTCCCGCAGCTGCACAGTGTCTTCTTCTCAGGTTAGCTCTGATGCCATGTTAGAAATTCATCATTAAGCTAGCATTATATTAGGATATTTACTGAGAGAATAACAATCACATCAATCAAACACAAGAGATAATGAACACAATATTTATCCTTCAGGAAACCCTAAATGGAGAAAACGCCGCAACTTCCTCAGAGATAGAATCAACACCAAAATAGAAAAGCCCCAAAATAGTAAGTGATCTCCCGACAGCAGTAACCTTCTTCTTATCTAGCCCCAGTGTCTTCTCCTTCCTCAACTATGTGCTACACTTGAGTGTGTATGAGTTGTGTGATAAATAGAGACTCCAGTTCTCTATTTATACTAATCCTGACATGACTAAAACCCTACCAGGTCCGACCTCTACTAGGAGAGTCTAATAACCCTAGTGCGCCGGAACTGCAGGGACTTTAATCCTTAGAAAATCAAAGGGTTACTCACTGTGACTTGACATGACATGTTTACATTATTGATTCTCCCTATTGGAACATCGGGGAATGACAACATGACACAATTACATTATAGATACATCCTAGAATAAATATCGGGTTACAATACATAAGATACATAGATGAATACATTCTGAAGTTACAAATACATCAACAGTAAAAAGGCAGACTTGACATCCATTTGATGGAATTCCTAGTTATGTAAGGCTGGAAGGGAAATAACAAGGCGGATGGAATTCATTTTTGTGACAGGAGCAAAGGTTTCATTGTAGTCAATCCCTTCAGGTTGGGAAAATCCTTTGGAAACTAACCTTTCCTTAAGTCTTTCAAGACTTCCATCTGATACATACTTAGTTCTCTATACCCATTTACATCTGACAAGTTTTCTTCCTTTTGGAAGAGGAACAATATCCCAAGTATTGTTCACCATTAAGGAACGATGTTCTTCCACCATATCTGGATCACAATCTATATTTCCTAAAGCTTATGCAAAAGTTTTTGGATCATGATTCTCGGAAACTTGATCCAAAAGAGAAGAGGCTCGCTGAAACTGAGAACGTGTTTGACATTGATCTCTAGGATCACCGCCAAGATCACCAGTTGCTTCACATGTTGAAAAGACCCATCGAGGAAGCATTGGTGCTAGTGCAACTGGAGGAACATGAGTAGGTGGAGGTGGATTTTCATCCTCACTGTCATCATAAAAAACTAGAGTTGGAAACATGTCAATGAAGGGAAGAAGAAGAATAAGTAAGGCACAATCGCCAATTCATCCTTGCAGGACAAAGATGGCACACCCGCCAATTTAGGCTCGTAGGACGAGATATATTCATCAAATTTAACATATCTTATAATTATTATATGATGATAATATGGATAATGTAGTCTATAACCTTTTACATCTTCAGAATATCCAACAAATATGCACTTTTCACTTTTAGGCTGCAATGCTTTTCATTTTTCATCTGGAATGTGAGCCCATGCTTCACAACCAAACACATGGAAGTGACTTACATATGGTTTAATTTTACTCCATGCTTCTTCCAATGTTATACCTTGTAAAAATTTAGTTGGTGTGCAATTAACTATGTAATTTGTACAATTTATGGCCTCAGCCCAATATTGAAGACTTAGTCCCTTAGATTGGATCATACAATTAGCCATTTCTTTTAAAGTTTCGTTCTTTCATTAAACTACACCATTTTGTTGTGATGTATATGGAACGGTGTGTTGTTGTTGGATTCCTTGTTCAGTGCAGAAAGTAGTGAAATTTTTGTTAACATATTCTCCTCCATTGTCAGATCTTAACTTAATAATTTGATGACCAGATTCTTTTTCAACAAGGGCCTTGTAGGCCAAGAACATGTTAAAAACTCGCTCTTAAGTTTTATGAAGCAAACCCAAGTGCGTCTAGAGTTGTCATCAATGAAATTTGAGAAATATTTGAAACTAGAAAAGGAAGCAGATGGAAAAGGACCACACAAATTACTATGCAAAATCTCCAAGGGAACCGAGGTGTTCCAAGAGGCACGTTTGTCAAAACTATTTCGATGATGTTTTTCAATTACACAACCAGAACAAACACCATCCTTGCAAGATACCATCAGAAGACCCATCACCATATTGTCTTTACATAGCTGTTGCAATGAACGATAATTTAAGTGACCAAATCGCTCATGCCAAAGTTTGCTCAAGTTATCACTATGAGAAACAAAAACTAAAGGAAAAGGTGATGACCCAAAGTTGTTAAATTTGTACAACCTAGTAATATCATCAATAGTTCCAGTAGCAAGGACATTTTGAGGATTTTTAAAATCCTTGATTACAACTTCGTGAGGGGTAAATGTCATAGTTTTACCTTCACCCGAATGAGTAATTTGCTAGACTCATAAGAAATTGCAAGAAATTTTTGGAACACATAGTACATCATTGAAATGACCATTTGATACTAGAGCTGTTCCAGATCCTACAACACTTAGAGATCTATCATCACCAACAAATATTTTTTTGGTGTTATATTAATGCATAGTAGAAAAGATGGCTTGATCCTTAGCCATATGATAAGATGCTCCAGAATCATGAGCCATTCATTTGAAGTAGAAGAAGAAGATGCAATATAAGAGTAACCAGAAGCACAAAGTACATGTCCATGAGAGGTAGATTCTGAAGACGAATCTAAGTTGATGTGGTGCTTCTTCATTACTACTTCCAAGACTACCATCTTGTTGAAACACTTAGATTCATCATGATTATCTTTCCCACAAAAATTGCAACGACGCTTAGTATTCTTTCCTTTTGGCTTGGATCCTTTGTCATTTTTTAAAGAAGGAGCTAACTGAGAGGGTTTGAGACCCTTGTTGTTTGGCTTACTATTGCGAAAATTATGTTTTTTGGGAGGCTTGGACTTTTCTTTCTGTTGGGACAATAAATTTTTCCCAAATGTATCTGCATTGTTAATTATTCCAAGATGAATGAGCTTATCTTGCTTTCTAATTAAGGAATCACAAAAGGATTCAAGACTAGGCTCTTGATAGCTAGTTGCAGTCAAGGATTCTTTCATGGAGTAGAATGCAGATACAAAAATTGAATATGCAGGTCTAAGTTTGGAAATAATATGATAAATACAATTTTTGTTTTCTTTCCTAATCTTGCATTCTTCACATAATAGTCTAAGAGTTTTATACTTAGATAAATAGTATTGAATGAATGAAAAGTCACCTGGATTGAAAGAAATCAACTCATTCTCAAGTTGATGACCTCGAATTTCATTGTGTTTACCAAACATAGATTCCAACTTTTTCCAAGCTTTATCAAGTTCATCAATTCCAGATATGTGGAATTGCAAATCAGTAGAGATTGACATCCCAATCAATCCACGATTTTCATTACATCTATTTGCCCATTTAATTTTCTTATCATCATCAGTGGGTTATGTTTCTTTCCCTGAGGTTATCCTGAAAAGTCCCCTACTTCGTAGAACATCCTCCATACGATATTTCCATGAAAAATAGTTAGAACTTGTAAGTATAATATCCCAATGAGCGGCCTCACTGTAAAATAATGGCTGAAAGAATAGAAACTAACTGTTTGGATGCAAAGAGCTCAAAAAAATCTGCGGTTTAAAAAAAAAACATGCAAAACGGATTCTGGATTATGAAGCTATGTTTGATCAAAGAAAATGTTAAAAATCTCCCCAATAGTGATATGGCAAAGATTAACTTGACGAACTAAAAAAAAGAACCCATTTCTTCTCAATATGAACATTTGACAATCACTTATAAGAAAGTTGTTTTTTAAGTGAATCACTTTTGTAAAATAAGTGATGTTCACTTTTACAATAATGTTACTTTTAAATAGTGTAGCAATAAATTAAAAGACTTAAGTGACTCACTTTTTATTTTATTTTATTTATGTGAGATGCACTTTTACAATAAAGTAACTTGAAAATATAAATTGCATGCACTAAAAGTAACTTAATAAGACTTGAACTCAAGATCTATTAAGGAGAAAAACAACTTTGAACCAAGTGAGCTAAGTTTAAAAGGTATGTAAAAGAATGGAAAGACAAAGGGGGCCTTTTTTTCTATTATTATTCTCTCTCGTTCTCCATGCTTGCCTTTTTTTTCTACAAAATACAAAAAACAAAAAACAAAAAACAAAAAACAAAAACTTTTCCACACCATGGGTGGGGTTAGATGTTGGTTAGCTTACCCAGAAATTCTATGTTTTCAATTTTTCTCGTTGTTTCTGATTCTCTGTGATCACACAATATGTATGGAAAATAGCATACGTAGCTAAGAAGACAAGAAAAAAAAACTTTCCCTTTCTGTTTCTGATTCGCCGCGATCGCGCAAGGTGTAGAGTAAAGAGCATATGCAGCCAGGGAAGGAAACAGTCCGAAACTAAAACAGTAAAGATTTAATAATAAAACTCATAAAATATGAGAGGCTTTAAAAAAATAAAAATAAAACAAATCCGTCACTGTAACATTATACCTTCATATTTTCCGAAATGAGTGTTTCTAGATCAAACAGAAATGGTTTTAGATGAAATGAAAAATATTTCCCAATGGAAACGGCACTCCAGATGCAATGGTATAGCTCCCACAACCCACAAATGCACAAAAACTCCAAAACTAGAAACCCTTTTTAAATTTTCGGCAACACCGGTTCCAGATATTGATCAAAACCGAAAGCAGCTCTTCATAAATGCTTTGATACCATGTTTGGGTACACAGGGTACTCCCAAAAGACCGATGACCTTGAGCTACCACTTCACACAAATATATCACATATCAACACACTGATGTTTATCACGTAGTTAAAACCCTCGAGAGATAAAGAGTCCACGACCCCAGCCAAATAGCTACTTAGAGCAATTTATTATGCAAAAGAAAGAAAGTTACAAATGAGATTCTCATAATCGATCAACTAGTCAAGGACCCTCCCTGCTATTTAAATAGAGATCATGGAACAATTAGGTGTTAAGCCACAGATCAATGGTAGGTATGAACTAACAGAAGTTGAAATATTGAATCACTCTATGTCTAGAACATATCACGACCGTTGGGTTAGAATATTTACAAATGCATACTAATGCATACTAAAGAAACACACTTTTACCTAATGGGATATATTACACAAGTTGATCTTAACTAACTCCTAAGTGTCTAAATATCCTAACAGATCTCAGAGGATATCAAAATGCGGAGAAATATTGTGACAAAAATTGACGGTCATAATCTATTCCACATATGGAAATAGATCAATGGTTGAGAATCAACCTGCTGAAATCAACGGTGCGGAAAGTTTGAATTGCGGAATCGAGAAAATATGGAAATTGTGATTTCATATCCCGCATCTTGCATGCAGAATAGACTGTTGCAGACATAATTAGTTGTAGAAATAAATATTATGAAGGGGCATCCTGCATCCTGCAAGTTACGGAAATGAGAGTTGTGGAAGGAGATCTGTGGGGAACAAAATTCAAAGAAAGATGTTTCCGCATCCTGCATTTCGTAGAGTTTGCGGAAGGAACATTTCTATTAGGAAATTCAACCCGTTAACATAAGTCTTGGATAGATTTGGTCATTCTAGCCATCAGCTAAGGGAGTGATCATGTGAATTTAATAGTGGTCCTTATCCAAAATATGAAGTATTTATTAAGTCAAATATTTGATAGCATAATATTGGGAAGTTTTGGGGTGATAAATTTGTCTCGAACAATGTTACAAGGGATAATGGAATAAAGAAAAATTTGAATGATCATTGAGATTTAATGGGATAGGAATTAGTGCAACATCCAATGAATCCAAGGTAAACTATTTGTGCCAATTGAATTATATGTTTAACTTAGTAGATTGGGTGTTTAGAGTGTGCAAGTTTTAGGAAAAATCACTTTCATGTCCATACTTCGAATGCAATGATTTACATATAATGTTTGTTCCTAAAATGTAGAAAAGAAATAAGATAGATATGATGTTGATTGGGGAATTCATGGCATATAATTAACTGATTCAACATTTAATAAACCGATATTCTCTCATTTGCACATGTAAAATTGTGAATTTGACTCATAAATGAATACAAAATCGATCTCCCTCTACATATCAATAAAACCATTCAGCTAGGGTGTAGAGGAATAGCCTCCATGTAACATTATGAAGTGCAACATCACCATCAGATTACATCTTGACTACTAATTATAACAAAAGTATTGAGATGTTAATTTTTGTATTTCTTTTGAAGTGTTGTGTAAGGATGTCACAATTATACTACCCTATGAAAAATAAAATATAAAATTGACATGAGATGGTATTTGTTTTTTGGATTTTCACCCTAAAAGGTTGTTTAAAGATGTCGCAATATACTATACCTATGCAAAATTGTTCATTATTTCTAGTATAAATGGTTGGGAAAGGCCTATGCTACTATAAATACCATACCATGTGAATAAAGGAGGCCATGATTGGAAGGTAAAGATGATGGCAAGTTATGTTTAGAAATCACTTATTATAATTTTAAATAGGATTTTATACATTATTTATGTATTTGCTTGAATGGAAAAAGTTGATGACTTAAGTTTTTAAAAGATGAGTATAGTGATAATTGAGGTAATAGTTTGAATGCAATGCCGACTTTTGTTTCTCAATAAATACCTAAAGATAGTTAAACCTTAACCCCACTAATATTTTCAACATGGTTGCATATGACGATTTTGGAATTAACTATGGAGTATCACAAAGATAATTTTGTTGATCAAACAATCATAAGGGTATGCAAAACTTACTAACGATGTAGGTTATCATATAATTAAATCTTGGAAATTTTCAAGCAAAGAATATTGAAGTTATTCATATCTCAAAAGAGTGTTGAAATTTCCCCTAATCAAGTAATAAATTAATTATACATCTTCATCAAAACTCAACACTGTTCTCGTGGGGGGGT
>LPNX011114000.1:59245-103964 GCA_001517045.1 Pseudotsuga menziesii | reverse complement strand
TTTTTCAATTCTTGATCACTTCAAACAAAAATTGTATGGTGCACAAGTAGACACTAACCTCTACGTTCTATCAAAACCCCATTTCATGATTTTTGCATTACGACCTTCAAAGGCTGCACCCACAAAACACGTACCATTTTCGAGGTTTTCTCACTTAGACAATTATAAAAATATTATAAAATTACTAATTTAATTTTCGAAAAATAATGCCGCACTAGTGCTATGGGTTCTCTACATGGATGTCAATTTGTGTAGCTTGATTCGATCATTTAGGCCCTCAAAGACTGCACCCACAAAAACATATACCTTATAATTTCCCTGAAAAATAAAAAGTGCCTGTTAGGAAAAATGAAATTTGACATAACTATGCAAATTTTAGATACATAAAAGTTATATATTCGGAAAGGTGATTCAAATTCCTACATTTCATGTTTTTTACTCAATGCAAGATATTTTGCATAAGTATCTCAAAAAATCCAAGTAAGTTGAGGGATGCCTGATTTTTCAGGTTTCTATTGCATCTAACGCGCCAAAAAGGTCCATCATCTTCTTGCACTCACCCGAGAGGAAGAGTATAATGTAAGAAGGCAATATAGGAAGAGAAGAGATCTAGGAGATAAGGGCTCCTGAATTTGTGAGTGGAGTTACCCAGAAGATCTCAAGCTGCATATGAGGTTGCAGCAGAACTGTGTTTACTCTCTCACAATATAATATAAAAACCAATTCTTGTGGACATAGCTTCCTTCCTGGAAGGTGAACCACGTAAAATCAGTGTGTTGTGCGACTATTTCATGTAATTGTGCTTTATTTAGTTGCTATTTGTCATCTGTTACATGGATGTTGTATATCAGTAACTAAATTTTTGTATGTTCTCATTCAGTTTACAATATCATAGAAGGTTAAAAGCAAGTAATGTATCAAGTGCCTGCATATGAGGTTATCAGTGCTTGATTCACATAGTAGAGCTAGTAGTTACTCGGTTAAGTAATTCCAGTATACTTAGTTCAGCAAGTTGGGTACATTTGATGATTGAGTGTGTTGAACAGTGAAGGCTCAAGTAAGAGTGTTTAACACCTTGTTGGAGGTTAACAGAGTTAATCTACCCAGTAAAAAATCCTTGGACCCTAAGAGTCATATTGAGTTTGACCGTAGAGATATCGCAGCGTAGAAGGACGATATCGCATCGTCAGAGGAACTGCGATGTGAGGTATCGCAGGAAAAGGGTTGAGTAGAAGGGAACGTGTGCGCATCACCCAAGAGACTGTGATGCGATAAGGGTCGTTCCCCTGACAAGAGCCAACGAGGAAGAAAGAACAGCGCTGCGCAGAGAGATCCCGCTGGTTAAGAAGAGTCGCAAGACCCTAGGATGTGACAGAACCTGGTTGAGGACACTTGAGTCTTCAGCCAACCCATAAGATCACTTCGGGTGAGACTTCAGGCCGCTCTGCGGTCTGTCGCCGAAAGGGCCAGTGACCTAGGGGTATTGTTGGGACATCATAAGTAAACCCAGGTCTACCCAGAGCACTACCCAACAAATGGTTCCGTTGCCGGCTTTGAACGGGTTACAGAGCTAATGTTCTGTTGGCATCCTACTAAAGAATAACTCAACCAGTGGGTTGGGTCTAAGGAAAAAGAATTTGTTGCGACAAAAAACAAGAGTCCTACGTTGAGTACAGAGGACTGGTTACAAAAACATATCTTTACAAACCTGCATACAATATTTTTTGCGACCTATGGAAACGAGCTGTACGACTGGTTATCAAAGCTAATGGATAAGCATATCTTCAAGAAGAAAAAGGAACATTGTGTGGACACCAGAGCTGATTCACACCGTGAAGAGCATAGACAATCCCATTTCACGAGCAGTCGACTTCTGGCTTGCGAGTGTGCTAGAAGGCTTTGTCATAGAGTTTGCAGTTGAGCAAAAAACAAATTTCAACGAGTCCAAGTGGTACTTCTTCAAAGGATATCGCGGTAAGTACCTAAACTCTTTAAAATTGTCCATTAAGATTTTATTACATGAAAAAGGAGTAATGGATATAGTCTCAGATCAATAAGCTAAGAAAGTGTAATGTCACAAGAGTTTGAGAGTGATTTTGATGACATTGGATGTACATGTAGTGGAAAGAAATATAAAGTAGATTTCAGGTCTTCCATATTTGAAAACAGTTCAGATAATACTAGACAACAGAGTCATAGTAATACAGAAAGAATAGAAGGGGTTATCCCTTACCACCCTTATACCCCACAGAAAGCAACCGGGACTCAGAACAATCCCGTAGGAAATCCATCTAGTAGCTCACATACAATGCATACTACCACTACATCACCTACATCTACACCACCGAGTGGTAGTAACACAGCAAATTAGCATCCACCACGTAGAAATAGAATGGGGGATGACATGAAGTTACCTACCTTTAAAGGTACAGGGGCAGAAGACCCAGAACAACATTGGTTTATATCTGAAGCCGTGTGGACCATTAAAGGAATCCAAGATGATAATATTAAACTTGTACAGTTGGTCACCACACTTAGGGAACGAGCCTTAACATGGTATATGAAGTATACCTCAGCACTACCCAGAACACTTGTACAAGTCCGAACTGCCATGATTAAAGAATTTAAGAAACCTAAGTCTGAGTCGCAGTGTATCACAGAGCTCAAATACATCAAACAGTTACCTATAGAGTCAGTATGGGACTTTGATAAAAAAATTTAAAGCTCTCATAGACCAAGTTAGCTTTGAGTTTGCACCGGAGCAGCATAAGGAATGGTTTATTGCAGCACTGCTCCCTCACATCAGATACCACTAATGCAGCAGAGACTCTATACGCAGGATGAAACGTTGGAGATGGCAATGAAACTAGAGGCTTCACCTCTAGCTGAGACTAGTATAGCAATGACAAGCTTACAAAATCAGTTAGCAAATCTCACGTTACAGCTGCATGAGATTAAGAAAGGCAAAGAGGTTTCACAAGAACTATGGTGTATCAAGTGTAAAGGACAGGGCCATACGAAAGATAACTGTCCAGTATTTGTTGAATATCTAGCAAGTGGGGGTCCTAACCCCTTAGCACAGACCCAAGGGCCATGGCGTGAACTCTGCAGAACAAGAGGACATCCACCTCAGCAATGCCTTTTACTTCAGAAGTATGTACATACCCCTAAGAACTTATACTGTAACTTTTGCAAGTCAGTAGGACACAATGAACATAACTGCAGAGCCTACGATATCATGTTAGACAGAAAACATGACTTGTATAGAGTCCAGTCAGAGACACCAGGTCCAGCAGCAGGACCACAGCATGAACCAGCTCATGTTGGCCATGGAGGAGGATTCAGAGGATGAGGCCGTGGAGGAGGCTTTGGCTGTGGCCGTGGATCGATTACTTGTTACAACTGTGGAGTTGTAGGACATTATGCTAGGGATTGTCATAGCCCTACTATGACATGTAATTATTGCAAATCTTATGATCACCCTATAGAAGAGTGTTTGATCTTGTTAGCCAAGATCAGAGAAACTAAGCCAGTAGTACACCAGAATATTCAGCTTATTGCTGCTGAGCATAAAGAGCCAGAACCAAGGGTCAACATTGTGACTCGCAGCGGTGCTTCCACTAGTGGGACATCGCAGGATACTGAAAAGAACATAGGTCCGTAGTGGGTGCGCAAAGCTAGTAATAAATCAACACCACTTGACCTGCAGAAAAATAAAGAAACATTTCAGGAAGCTAAAAATTTCTTTAATGACCCTACACAATCAGGTTCACAGGTACTTCCATCTAGGGGTGTACAGCAGCAAACACCTTGTGGCATTAGCCCTGTGCAGACATCGCAGGCCACCACATCAGGAAGGTGTGATGAGGATGAGTCGACAGGAAGTGTACAATCCTTCCTACAGAGTTGCTTGAAACTTGTGAGAAATGAGAAAGCTATTAGAGAGCTTCAGTGCATCATATACCTGTATCAACCGTCTTCTTCCATGAGCAACGTCCAGTGTGTTGTTCATAATATTATGGGCCATACAAGAACAGGAAGAGAGATGTGACTCACAGCACAAGTCAGAGAATTTGAAATGGATGAGGTCATCCTAGGCTTAGGATCGGAAGTTAATGTTCTGACTAAGTAGACATGGGAATAGATGGGTAGCCCTAAGTTAGCCAGATCGCCTATCCATCTGCTCTTAACCAATCAACAGAGGTTATCGCCACTGGGTTGATTACCACAAGTGCCAGTTGACATAGATGGAGTTTGCAACTTTGCGGACTTTGAAGTTATAGAAATCATTGGCGATAGTAGACCATATCCAGATCTACTAGGTATTGATTGGGCAATCAATAACATGGTTGTTATCGATTTAAAGAAAAGACAAATGACCTTTGAGGTTACACAGATCCGGGTCATCGCACCGTTGGATCCTTTTCAGGGTCCTAGATATATTGAACCTATCCAAGAAAAGGATGAGGTGCGTAATTTGGAGATCCTCTATCAGATGACCGCCAATCGAAGTGATTACATCAACCCAACCGTAGAAGGAAACATTATTTGGTGATGCAATAGCTCATGCGCATCGGGTTCGGATGTTGGTCTAGAAAACTGGCAGAACAGATTTTATGAAGTCTCGGCTCATAGATGTGCATTTATGACTAAGTCACTACGATGGATTGGCATAGAAATTAAGGATATTCCATCCTTTGATGGCTTAGCGGATGTCAACGACTTTTTATACCAATTTGAACAAGAAATTCCCCAGGAGCAGAGGATGTCAACTATTGACCTTGCAGTAAGAGCCACAACTACAAGATGGTGGCACGCACATAAAGTACATATCGCATCATGGGATGACTTCAAGATATTGATGGAGATCAGGTTTTCTAATGACAAGAAGTGCCTTCAGTAGAAATATACAGGAGAAAGTGACCCCAGGTCACACATTCAGCTTTGCAAACAGAACTGGCCGGACATTCCCGAGGATGAATGGGTTCACCTATTCATTCACACTTTAGACCAAATTCCAAAGAATTAGTACACTGAGACCGAGTTGCGCAGAGGAACCATTACATGGCCACTTATGATAGACAGCTTTGAACTCACTTTCGCTTTTGAATCTGAGTATCCCAGCATTGATCAGGCTTTAAATGTTATAAAGATTAAGATATTTGAGGAATGTACCTTATCAGTACATACTCAGCCTGAGTGGGCCATCCAGTTAGAAGATGCGCTCGAGTGTTATAAATTTGCAGCAGAACCAGAGGATGAGGATGAGGATCCTCGTAGCATCAACATTCTAGAGTCAGAAGGGACTCACGAAGTTGATGGACCAAAGTTAGATGTCCCAGCTATCACAGAGCCTATCAAGATTAAAAAGATCAATATTGGCATAGACACAGAACCAAAGTTTGCCTCTATTGGAGACTATTGGGATGATGAAATGGTAGGACACATTGCAGATCTGTTACACGACTACCAAGACTTATTCCCCACTAAGTTCACAGAGATGAAGGGAATAGTTGGAGATTTGGGAGTAATGAGGATACCTTTGAAAGAGGATGATAGGCCAATTAAGCAGCATCCATACAGATTAAATCCTCGGTATAAAGAAAAAGTTAAGGACGAGATCGATAAGATGCTAGTAGCAGGCATCATTGAACCTGTATAAGAAAGCGAATGGGTTAGTCCCATGGTCATGCAAGAGAAGAAAACCAAAGGAAAAATCAGAATTTGTGTCAATTTGCGCAAACTCAATGATGCATCGCTTCATGACCCATTTCTGACACCTTTTACTGATGAAGTATTAGACAATCTGGGAGGGCAGGAGGTCTACTCCTTCAGCGATGGCTTTTCAGGCTATCACTAGATCAGAATCCATTGATAGGATCGATATAAGACCACCTTTGTGACAAAATGGGGCTCATTCCAGCATACGATAATGCCCTTTGGTCTTAAGAATGCACCAGCTATTTTTTTCCAGAGTAGTAGTTGCTGTATTTAAAGAATACATCCATAAATTCTTAGAATTCTATTTTGACGACTGGACTGTATTTGGATTAATTGACAAGCATATAGGAGATTTAAGACTGATGTTAGAGAAATGTAGGAAATATCGTATTTCTATTAACTTGAAGAAATGCATATTCTATGCGCCATTTGGTATTTTGTTGGGTCATATTGTGTGTAGACAAGGCTTGATAGTAGATCCGGCAAATATTGCCATCATTGTAAATCTTCCAGCATCCAACTTAGTCAAGCAATTAAGGACAGTGCTCGGTCATACCGGGTACTATAGAAAATTCATCAAGGGTTATGCAAAGATCACAGCACCTATGGAAAGGCTGTTAAAGAAAGATGTAAAATTCCTATGGAATGAGGAATGCCAGAAAAGTCTAGACACTCTTAAAGAGAAGATGGTTACAACACCCATCTTAGTATTTCCAGACTGGACCAAGCCATTTCATGTACATGTGGATGCATCTGGCATCGCACTGGGGATCATTTTAACCAAGCCAAGAGAAGGGGGTATCGATCACCCTATCGCATACTCAAGAAGAAAACTATCCACCGCAGAAAAGAACTACACCACTACAGAAACAAAACGATTAGCCATGGTGTATTCTCTACAGAAGTTCAGGCACTACTTATTGGGTACCCCATTTAAGATGTTCACTGACCACTCCGCGTTAAAGTATCTGGTCAATAAGCCAGTGTTAGGGGGGAGAATCTGCAGATGGTTACTCCTATTTTAGGAGTATCATTTTGAAATCATTGTGAAACTAGGGAGATTGAATGTCGGACCTGATCATCTATCGTGGATAGACTCAGGAGAAGAGCCAAATAATCTAGAGGAAAAATTTCCCGATGCGCAATTGTTTTCTATCTAGATCGCAGACGAGTACTATGCTGATATTATTCACTTTCTCACTACAAGATGGGCACCTGTTGAGTTTACTAAGCAACAAAAGAAGCAGCTAGTTGTTAAAGCAATAGAATTAACTTTGATTGCAGGACATTTATACAAGTTAGGTCCAGATGAAGTCTTGCGCAGATGTGTTATGCCACATGAGAAGGAGGCCATTATCAAAGAAGCACATTCAGGTACCACAAGAGTTTATTTCCCAGGAAAACCGACTATGCAGAAAATCCTGACCGTAGCATTATGGTGGCCTACTTTGCATAAGGATACTAAGGAATTTTGCAGATGCTATGATATCTACCAAAGGGTAGGAAAACCTTCACAAAGAGATGAAATGCCACTACGACCATAGATTACACTGCGTGCATTTGACAAGTGGGCTATAGATTTTGTGGGTCCTATCAACCCACTAGAGAAAGAAACTGGTGCGAGATACATCATCACTGAAACAAAATACCTCACCAGGTGGGCAGAGACCAAAGCTGTATGGAATTGTGACGCTGCTACAGCTTCACATTTCATTTTTGAAAACATCATCAGAAGATTTGGATGTCCAGTAATCTTGATGAGCGATCAAGGCACCCATTTTCTGAACCGAACTATTGAGGCCTTGACAGAGGAATTCTAGATACAACACCATAAGAGCACTCCCTACCACCCACAAGCTAATGGTATGGTGGAGGCCTTTAAGAAGATTCTAGAAAATGCTCTTACTAATATCTGTAACAGCCAAAGAAATGATTGGGACCTCAGGGTTAACGTTGTATTATGGGCTTATAGGACTACATGTAAGAAACTTACAGGACACACACCTTTCAGCTTGGTGTATGGACAAGAGGCCGTTATGCCTATGGAATATATTATTCCTAGTTTTATAATTGCTCAAATTACTGGGATGGCTGATACAGACATGATGAATGAAAGACTAGTGCAGCTGCTTGCCTTAGAGGAAGATAGATTCATCGCAGAATTCCATCAGAAAGTACAGAAGGCACGCGAGAAAGCTTGGCATGATATGCATATAAAGAGCAAGATTTTTTAGACGGGAGACCTTGTGCTCCTCTACGACAGTAAGTTTGTAAAGTTTCCAGGGAATTTCAAGACGCATTGGTTGGGACCCTATCAGATACATCAAGTTACAGAAGGAGGTGCCATTCAGCTCAGTAAACTGAACGGGGAGCTTCTTCCCACTTTGATTAATGGCAGCAGGCTTAAGCTCTATATTGATAGCCACTTCACCTCTCACCCCTAGCTCAAACAAAAATAAAAGTGCAAATGTCCAGTGTAGTTGAAAAGAGGCATCACACCAGGAATTAGTCTACACCGGCAATTATTTTAAGTATAAGGAATCGCACGAGGACGGTTCATTTTGCACAATTCATAGGATGCTTGCGGGAAAAAGAAAAAAAATTGTTTTGTGCAAGTGATGCGGTGTGGCATCGCAACAATGCGATGTTTCCCTGTGCCATGTAGCCAGTTTTGAAAAGGGACAGAAGGCCAGTCACTTCGCCTTCTGACAAGCAGTTAATATAGATACTACAGATATACGTTGCCCTAGATTTGGCAATAGTATAATGATTTTTTCCAGATTTGGTAAAATATTCGACGAGGCTGGTGCCTGCACACATGCTTCAAGGGAAATTTGATCGGATTTCAGAAATTAATGAGGATCAAAACGATGGGTGTTGTCTTATACATGCAATTAATACTGCCGATGGGTCTAGCCTAGATTATCGTTGCTTCATGGATTATTGCTTTTAGCATAAAAATAGAGATCATTCATACAGAAGGGTTACTTTTATGAGTTTGAGAGCTATAGAGAAATTTGTAGAGTTTTCCTTGTGTAGAGATACTCCAGTTACAGAGTGCTAGTTTTCCCCAATTCCATCACCATTGCCAGTCCAAAGTACTGCACCGAGTGGTTTACGTCCAAGACAGAACCTTTAGAAGACATTATGAGACTATTCCAGAGTGGTGGCCTCACGTCTGCTATGATGACACCACCCAAGGGTGTGAAAATAGGAACATCACAAGTTAGACAGCCTCCAAGGATGAGGATTCAAGCTTAGATAGTAGAGGAGTCTGGTCCAGAGCAAGAATAATAAGTTAATATGCTAACAACATACATCGTGCCCCGAGTTGAGGATGCACCAGAGTTCAAAGGAAAATCACTAGTGAATGTTTAGATGGAAGTTCAGCAGTATTTTTCTTCAATATAAGAGATTTGAATGTCTTATTTTGTTTCATCCATATGAGGATATGAGATATTAGAGATCTCATAAAATTTTGGAGCATCGGGAGAAGGAGTCACTGCAAGGAAACTGTCTTCAATTCGAATTGCCTGTATAGAAGATTCTGCTTGTTCTTCATCTTGAAGAACTTCATCAGAGAGAGTGGAGGCAAAACATTTCGGATTAGGGATGCTTATGGTGCTAGATGTTCTCTCCAAAGTTATATTATGATCCTAATCAATCATTCCAAAGGTTCTTTGTAATATTTTCCATAGATCCTTTGGGTTTTTAACAGATCTTTCGAGGTAGTGCATTCTAGGAGAAATGGCCATACACATTGTTCCATAAGCTGCATCACATTCATTTAGCCAGTCATCCTTTCTCTCAAATGACTCTTCACCAATTCCAATAGACACCTCATAGAGATCTTGTCTCTTCATAGGTGCAATCATATTCATCTTCCATTATAAATAGTTTGTGAATAGGGTGAGAAGAGGAAATGATGAATCCATAATTGATGAATCCATTCGAAGTTGTACCTGAAAAAACACAAAAAGGGAACCGTAAGTTCAACATCCTGCAAATTTTAGGTTTTCATCACCCATCATATTTTATCAAGCTTCATCAACAATTCCTTAACTTGGGGTATTAAGTGGTAAACCTTATACTCCTGGTGCAGAGCTGAAAGGAGAAATTTTGCTAAAAAATGATCCAGTAGGAGATCTGAGGAGGAGAAGTGCCTTGTCCACCGAGGCTTTGATACCATATTAAATTGAGCACATAGATATGTGGATAAACACACAACTCACAGAATAGATCACACAATTTACTCAGTTATTGAAGAATGAAACAGTGCTAAATTGGCTTGCAGTTCTGAATGATTTTAATTAATCAAAGAGTAATTATATAATAATTACAATGAAGTACAATGGCTTAAATAGCCACATGCAATTTGAATCCACATGAATAAATTCAAATTGATTAGAATATACTTGACTGTAGGTAACTAAGACCTTGTCTAAATCATTGTTGGAGGACTCAATAGTTAACTGAACTTGTCTAAACCATTATCGGAGTTCAACGGAGTTATAAAACACAAATCAAGTGTCTACTTCAGTGTCGACTGAGGCCAACTGACTGTGGTAGGTGAGAAATGCACCTCTCCTGCATCCAGCCATGCAAACCTAGAACTAATTGAATGTAGAGGACTAGAACTGAATGTAACTGACTCCCAACTCAGCTTGACTAGTCACCAATTCAACGCAACTAACCTTGGTTGGTATCGGCACTTCTAGTGGCTCCTAAATTGCAGGTATTGGTCTAGGAGGCTCCTAAATTGATGCATGCAAATGGAATCAGTGGTAGTAGGCCTCAATTAGTGTTCCCCAAACTTTAGTAACTAGAAAATGTGCCCCAATTAGTCCAAGTGGACCCAATGATGCTAGTGACTAAAAATAGACTGGGTGGACTCCCGATTTAGACATGACTCCTGATTTAGACGTGAAGAATTCAAGGAGCTAGCTCTTCGGGCCAACAAGGAGCATTATGATTTATATAGTGAGTTGTTTAAAACTTTGGAAAACATTTTTGAAACTAATGTGACTTTTGATAAAATGTCTGTTATTTTAGAATATTTGGTTGAAAAAAAGAAACAAGATCCTAAATATTATGATGAAGTTACAGACTAGCAAAGGTATATGAAAGACAAGCAAGAAAATGTCACCATTTTCACTAACTTTCAGTTTAAGAAAATCAAGACTATCCTAAGAGCATAGGAGGATTTAGACAAAACGATCATTGAAGCTATAAAGAAGGCACAATCTATTTGTAGCAAAAGGAAAGATCCACATCTTTTCCTGCAATGGTACTCATTGACAAAGAATTTCCACCTAGGTTAATGATTGAACAAGTTGAACAAAGAAGAGAAGAGGTGGAAGAGAAGATCAAGGAGCTTGATCATGTTGGTATAGATGATGTAGATCAGTTGATCAAATGACCATTTGCATTTGAAGGAAAGATCCACATCTATAATTTTTTTTTGCTTAAGCTAGGTAAAAATGAAATTGAAGATCACAAATGCAATGCCCAACTTAGCATTTAATCCGCCACCTATCTTGATATTGAGGAATTGTTACGCATATGGATTTTATGGAGATATTTTCTGGGATATTAGTTTTGTTTATGTTTTTTATCCCCTTTTGAGGGAGATTCATTATTTTTCAATAACTATTTAAGAGTTAGTTCTCGAATGTATCAGGGGACTTTTGGAGAAGGAAGGATTGGTACAGGAGACTGAAAAAAAACCTTTGTTTTTCCTGAGGTTTATGTAATTTATTTCAAAACTTTTGAATAAATACAGTACTGTTATTTCATATCTCTTATCTATGATCTAATTGAATTTCTTTGATAGATCTCAAATTTTCTTGTTTCGAATGGCCAGATGATGCTGTGATTTACTTTCAATTGATAAATGTGTTCCTTCATAATCTAGATTTCTCTTCGTTATTGATTAATGCATTGGTAAAGATTTAAGGAATGTATTCTTTAACTATATTTATCTATTTTAGCAAGTGATTGAACAGTGAAAATTTACAGTAAGAAATGTTGGTTTTTCAACTGACATACGCATCTGCAAGTTATCTTGAATGATTCAATCTTGAGTTGCTTCCATTTAATTTACATTAAAAGATTGTGATTTAAGTAAGGAGTTTATCATCTCATTTGCATTTCTATCAATGTGGTGAATTACTTGTTATTCAGATATATCAAGATAATCTATAAATCAAGTCAACAATTCTCTTTAGGTAGCTTATATTTAGATTAGGATTAATTTCATAGTTAGATCTAATTTTCCTTTTCTTCCTATCACCCAACTTGCTTTCCAATATGGGAAACAGATCCTCTTTGGATCAAACTCTCAAAATCCAGTGGAGGCTATTGAAATATCCATGGGAGATCACTACCTAAAACAACTTGAGGATAAAGCAATACTTGCATGGGATTTATTGAAGCCTTTGGCTAGGTTTTCTCCGTGTGTTGCAAGCTTTAGTCACCCTTTTCAGCCACATTCATAATTGAAGCTTCAACAAGGCGCTATAAATAACGAGAGAGAAATGGCTGCTTAAGGTTTAACCCTAAACCATTCTTATCCTTTTCAATAAAACAAAGAGAAGTATTAAGTAAAGTACCTTCTAACAAGTTTTATTTGTTCTACGGGCTTAAATAATTATCAAAATGACAACGTTTGGATGTACCAAGGTTTATTATATTTAACAAGGATACAACATCATTGGTTGAACTAATAGCACCCTACTTTAAATAACATGAGTTCTATATTATGTATACTAATGGTAGAACCTTATCAATGCAGGTGGTAGTACCATATAAAAAACTAAAATATTACACTATTTCACCAAGACTTCGGGTTTGGATTCGAGTTACTAGTCTAACAGTTAGTCTTAATGTTGATTTTGACTTCATATCAAACAAGGACAAGAAAGGGTTTCTCTTTTAAGTGCAGACCTTGTGAAATCTCTACGACCTCCAGCTATCATACATCCCAAAGGAAGTGAAACCCTAAAGGTTTTAATGGGTCTTAATTATTTCGCATGTTATTTTGTTAAGGCTTTGGGAAATGTTAAAATCTCCTTCGTTTCTTTTAGGGGCCTTCGGCTTCCTGATTTCACTAGTCCTCTCTCTGTATCTAGAGGTGGAAGAACCACCAAACTTGGCCCTTGTCACTATCTAAACTGGTCTAATTTTGGCTCAAATGTTAAGGAGTTTTCCATCTTTTCTTTGGCATTGACTATGTGCTGATAGAAATATAGAAAGGTAAATATAATCTTCACCAAAGCTCTTTTTCTTATTATCAGTTATTTTTCTTAAAATGTTCACGGTTTAAGTTCCATGGTAATGCAATGTTTGCAGGATAAATCTAGAATGAGGTGAAGGATAATACTAGCCACGAAGCCTCCATTTTTAACTAGTAAGACCTATGTCACTCCCTTGTGTGGATCTTGAGGAGAAGACTGGTTTTGTGATGTGTTTTCATGGCATCGGATTTTCCTTCATTCCAGGTTCAATATGGGAGTGATATATTTCTTTGGTATTTTATACAGTTGTTATTATAACGTGATATTTACCTTTTAAGGAGTCATAGATGACTATTATAGTCTCTAATATTTTTTTGGTTAGGAAAATTGTTAATATTCCAACTACCTGAGAGGGTTTTGATAATGTATCTATTATAATTTACTGTGTAAAATTCCAAAACTGTAACTACTGTGGAGTCTTCTAACTATGCCACTTCCTTCAAGGATAAGATACTTATAAATACTCCTATAATTTTCCACTAGTTATATTTATGTGCAAAATCTTTAGTTCCTTTTTGTTGACCTGTGAGGGATTCATAGTTTAATTTTTTTTTATAGTACACAATGATGTGGCCATGTGGCTTTAATTTTTTATTTTATTTGGTTTCGAAGCAAAGTTTATTACAGTTTTCCTATTTTGATAAAAGACAAGGATATTAGGTCTGTAATAAACCCGTCGAGGTTGTTAGTAAAACGATGCCAAAGTTGTTTTCTTTTAATCTTTTCTGTAGCGAATGTTTAAACATTTACTTGCTCCTGGTATCTTTTATTGTTTATGTTTTAAGTGGCATAAAGGGCGTAAATCTTACAGTCAAAATCTAGGGTTCAGGCTAGGAGTCCTCTATCGTAAATACTTATTGGTTTATTTTTATATTGGATTTGATTTCAAGAAAAGCCCATGAGAGTTCTTTGTATATATTCTTTACTTAACTTACTAAGTTGCATTATGAATTTATAGTACACTTTGTTTATTTAGTCCTCCAGTTGTATTACAGTTTTAGCTATGCAGCCATGAATTACTTGTAAATGATTTACTGTTTAAAGTTGTTTTCTTTTTAATGTTTGAAAGGCCCATGAGGGCTTAAAATCCTAGAGTTGTATTCTGCAACTAAAATAAGAATAGTCTCTATCTAAAAACTAGTTGAAAAACACACAGATTGCAAATATCAAACGGTAACGAAATTCTTACTATCCTTTTGTTGAAAATAAAAGTAGTGGGGTATTTTACTTTGTTTATTTAATTTTGATAAGCTATGAGACTATAAGTAAATTCATTCATTGTTGGAAAGAATTTATATTATGTTAGTTAACCATACTGTTTCGAAAATCAAGAAGCCCTAAGGTTGTTTGAAATCCTTCTTCTATAAGAAAATTTTCTTGTAGATAATAATGCCAAAATGGCCTTTAGCCTAAAATCAGGGCTATGGCCTTGGTGTTAAAATGTATCAAGAACTAGTTATACTATCTTTAGAATATCTTTGTGGTATTTAGTTTAACCTAACAAGTTTTAATTCAAAACATGATACGTTAGTTTTATACCTATTTCTGTGTTTATACTTACTCCGTATTTGAAGGTTCGATTTTATTAACTGTAATTGTTTGTAAAGGCCTTAACTTTCGGATTAGGAGATGTAGCTTATATATTTAACTATATATCAATATTCGAAATATAAGTAGATTGTAAATGTATCGGTTATTCTGCGCTTGGGAAACGTTGTAAGTATCTGTACTCAGCTGAACTCTTTTTAAAAGATTGTTGTGAGGAGGCTGATGTTTATAACACAATTTCTGATTTAAAAAATCATGATGATGAGTGCAATCAAGGGTTTAAAACATGTCATGAAGAAGTTGAAGTTTTAGAATTTGTTGAAGATGAAAAGGTAACATTTTCAGATACTACAGTAAAGGAAGGATGCCATGATCATGATGATAATCAAGTTGTTGTTTTAGGTCAGTTTGAGGATTATTCAGGTGATGAGACCAGTAGAGATAGTTTGGAACATTCTCGTAATGATTTCAACAGCCTTAATAACCAGTTGAATGCTGATCCTTTTGAAAATCAATCTCTAGTTCAACAAACTGTTGAAAATCATTATTGTGTTAAAGATTAGCTTTGTATTGAAGGAAAAGATGAACCTTTAGCCTCATCATTTGAAATTTATCAGAATACTCCTTGTTATGATGAAGAGATTAGGGTTCGAAGACAAGAATTCTGTGATGAGTTAGATTCTATTCCTTTTGGTTTTGATACTAAAATTAATGAAGGCCAAGCTGTTCAAATTTTTTCAGAAGTTGTTTATATTCATGGTTATGATAAATCTGTTGTTCTAAATCATTATGAAGATGGTCTAATTTTTAATAGATATGATGATGAAATTGAAAAGAAAGACCCAGAAATCTGTGAGGTGTGTGATAGGTCAAAATCTGATCAGCAGATTCAAGAATGCATTCAGTCTATTATTCTTGAATAGCAAAAGCAATAGCTTACAAAATTTTACGAGCTGGATATTATTGGCCATCCTTGTTCACAGATGTTTACCAGCAGGTAAGAGCCTGCATTCCTTGTCAGAAATTTGCTGGTAAGAAGAAATTATTGTCTTTGCATTTGAAACCTATTGCAGTCAATGCCCCTTTTCAGCAATGGGGTCTGGACTTTATTGGAGAAATAAATCCAGCGTCTTCATGACAGCATCACTAGATTCTCACTGCAACAGATTTTTTCACAAAATGGGTGGAAGCCATTCCTACAAGGAATGCTATAGATAAGGTAATCATGGTTTTCATTGAAGAAAATATTCTGAGCCGGTTTGGCTGTCCACAGAGATTAATAACAGAAAATTCAAAGGCTTTTAAATCCAGAGCAATGGTGACCGTTTGTGAAAGAAATGGCATCATATTGAAGCATTCAACCCCCTATTATCCGCAAGGAAATGGTCAGGCTGAATCGTCTAACAAGAACATCATTCAGAGCATCAAGAAACTGCTCAAGCATAACAAAAGGTCTTGGGATTCAATGCTGAAATATGCATTATGGGCAGACAGGATTACAGTGAAGCATGCCATTGGGACTTCTCTCTATCAGTTAGTATATGGTGCAGAGGAAGTTTTCCCTGTTCATTTGGGGATCCCAGTGATGAAATTTCTCTAGAATGCTCAAGAGGAGCCAGATGATATGCAAAGGAGAATATTTGAAATGATAGAGTTACAGCAAAGAAGAGAGAAGGTGGATGATAATGATTTAGTCTTTCCATCTGAAGCATTTAAGGCAAACCTTCCAAAAATGTAGAAAATTTGGCATGTCCCTAAATCCCAAAAAGTCACATTTTGCTGTGCAAGAAGGTAAACTAATTGGTCACCTTGTGTTTGCTGATGGCATCAGAATAGATCCTGAAAGAGTGAAATCTATATTGAAGATCAATTTACCTAGGAGTAAAAAGGATGTTCAATCATTCATTGGCAAAATTAATTTTCTGCGGTGGTTTATTCCCAACTTTGCTGAAACCATTAAACAAATCACAGCCATGCTCAAGAAAGATCAGGAACTCAGGTGGACTACTGAGGCAAAGGCTGCATTTGAGAAAATCAAGGTAGCTCTTACTGAAGCACATGTATTGGTAAGTCCTGATTTTACTAAAGAATTCCTCACTTTCTCATTTGCATCAGAAGACACAATTGCAGCTGTCTTACTACAGAAGAATAAAGAAGGATTGGAACAGCCTATTTCCTTTTTTAGCAAGACTTTCAGAGATTCAGAGCTGAAGTATAGCATATTGGAGAAGCAGGCTTATGCTCTGGTGAAGGCTTTGAAATTTTTTAGAATTTATGTCCTGCATTCAAAAATCATTTCATTTGTTCCAAATGCTGCTGTGAAAGATGTCTTAACATAGCCTAATAGTGAAGGGAAGAGAGGCAAATGGATTGCAAAAATTATGGAGTATGATGTGGAGATCAGACCTACTAAGCTTGTCAAGGGACAGGGTTTAGCCAAGCTGCTAGCTGAATCAAATTGTCAGGCTCTGGGACTGTATGTTATGGCTAAAGAAATAGATCAAGAAGAAGATCAAGTAGCTCTGAAGAAAGAGAAGATCATGGATTTCTACTCAACATCTACCTGGTATGCAAACATTGTTCATTTTCTGTTATTTCTGCAATGTCCTGAGCATTTAGACAAGAAGGCTGCTAGATATTTGAAACTCAAAGCTACTAAGTATTGTTTGGTAGAAGATCAATTGTTCTAGAAGGATCCAGGGGGTATCTTGCTCAGATGTTTGGACCAATCTGAAATAGGAGAAGTGATCTTACAATCCCATGAAGGTGCCTATGGAGGGCATAAATATTGGAAAGCAACATCTTACAAAATTTTATGAGCTGGATATTATTGGCCATCCTTGTTCACAGATGTTTACCAGCAGGTAAGAGCCTGCATTCCTTGTCAGAAATTTGCTGGTAAGCAAAAATTATTGTCTTTGCCTTTGAAACCTATTGCAGTCAATGCCCCTTTTCAGCAATGGGGTCTAGAATTTATTGGAGAAATAAATCCAGCATCTTCAGGATAGCATCACTGGATTCTCACTGCAACAGATTTTTTCACAAAATGGGTGGAAGCCATTCCTACAAGGAATGCTACAGATAAGGTAATCATGGATTTCATTGAAGAAAATATTTTGAGCCAGTTTGGCTGTCCACGGAGATTAATAACAGACAATGCAAAGGCTTTTAAATCCAGAGCAATGGTGACCTTTTGTGAAAGAAATGGCATCATATTGAAGCATTCAAACCCCTATTATCCGCAAGGAAATGGTCAGGATGAATCCTCTAACAAGAACATCATTCAAAGCATCAAGAAACTGCTCAAGCATAAAAAAAGGTCTTGGGATTCAATGCTGAAATATGCATTATGGACAGACAGGATTACAGTGAAGCAGGCCATTGGGACTTCTCCCTATCAATTAGTATATGGTGCAGAGGCAGTTTTCCCTGTTCATTTGGGGATCCCAGTGATGAAATTTCTCTAGAATGCTCAAGAGGAGCCAGATGATATGCAGAGGAGAATCTTTGAAATGATAGAGTTACAGCAAAGAAGAGAGAAGGTGGATGAAAAAGAAAAGATGTACAGAGCCAAGATCAAAAGCAAATTTGACAGAAATAGTAAAGAAAATACTTTTTTAGTTGCTGATATGGTTCTAAGGTGGGATGCAAGAAAGGAACAAAAGGGTAAGCATGGTAAGTTTGACAATCTTTGGTTTGGCCCTTTTCTCGTATCAAAAGTTTTAGCGAACAATACTTTTATCTTGCAGTCCTTGGAAGGTGAGGATTTTTCCAGCCCTGTTAATGGGCGATTCCTCAAGCATTTCTATAGTTTATAAGAGCATTTTCACTTGTCATTGTACATACCGGTGTGAGTGAAGTTTAATAAGACTCCATATCCCAATGGAAGTTTCACAGAAAGGTAGATAGAAGACAGAAGGCACTGGTCTACAGGTTCTTGAAGCCTCACAGGGAGGACTTCATCCCGCAGCTGGAGCCAGATGTTATGTCAGGAATTTGTTTCTTACCTTTTCATGTTTGATTACCTTTTTGATCAAGTTTTCTTATTTCTTTGACTTTATCTTTTCAATTATCATAGGAGATTTTGGGTATTGTCTTTAATTTTTAAGTTTATTTTGTTTTTTTCCCTCCTTTAGGTCTTAAAGGGTTTTAAAAGGTCATATTATTCAATGATGTGGTCACAAATAGCATCTTGAGTATAGCTCATAGTTCAAACAGCTTTTAAACTTCATGCAAAATTCCTAAAAGCTGAAAAACAGTGAGAAAATAGCACTTAAAATATTCTTGTAGCGCTGGGGTAAAAAAATAATGAAGGCGCGCTACAAGAATATCGCGACCTTCATTTTTCCCGGTTTTATAGAAAATTTTTGTCACGATTTCAAATGATGAGCGACTAATCCCATGCTATGAGTTGTTTGCTACGTATGAACTCAAGAATTATCATGATTCCAAGTGTTTCCAGGTCGTGAGGCAAAACGTGGTTATCATTACCCCTAATGCAGTTGAGCTTGACAAGTAGTAGCGTAATTTGGTCTAATGCGAAGTGAATTGTTACATGCATGCATGTTTGATGATATAGGACTTAATAGAATGATGGTGCCTGCCTAAAAATATGGAGATTACAGTTGCAGAGATAGTGCAGGTTTTCATAGTCGCCCAGAAAACTAGGGCTTCTTCATCTTGACACTTGGAGTTAAATTGGACCTGGAGAGACACCCGTAGTTTTCAGGTCAGTACTCAAATAGCATGGAGAGCGGTTTAAAGCATCTACAGTCAGGTATTCCACGATAAGCCAGTATAACTACAAATTTGGGGCTTTTCGGTGGGGTTCGTTTAATCCAAATTGATCAAAGGAAATGATAAATTATGCTTTAAAATGAAATTTCGGTCAGACAAATAGCTATCTAAGATGATCTGAGAGGCCAGACTAAGTGAGGGTTGGAGATAGCATTTTTTGATAAAATATGACCCTGTCAAAGCTTAAACTGAAGTGATGAGAGGATCCTATACATTTGACAGTGTTTTCAATCTCTGAAATCAATTCTCTATTTGCAAACAATACAAAAGGAACCAAATTCCTAAAAGTTGCAGGGAGACTTAAGTTGTTAGGTGTAGAAGTTTATTGTTTTTGGAAGCAGATTGGAGGCAGCAAGAAGTTAAAGGATTGAAGATAGATGAAAACCTAGTATCATTTTGATATTCAAACTGTTGAGAGCTGAAAGTGATAAGTTTGAGATTATTTCTACCTTATATTCCTCTCATCCAACCTCTAAACAGTCTGCAATTAATCTAGAAGGTTGAAAGCCGAGATTCTTCTTGTAAACTCTTATTGTGCAGAGATTGTTTATATAGGATTCTGGCAGGTTATGGTACTCAATACATAGGTTTATGTTTCATATTGGAGATGAACAGCCAATAGAACAATTAAATTTCATGACAGTCACCAGTTATAGTGAAGAGTTTGGAAAATTTAAAATGACCTAAGGCTACTTATACCTGTGATAAAGCTAACTTGTATTGTTAAAACAAAGGAGCAGTCAGACAAGATTAAGGGGAGCTGTCAGTGAAGTCCAAGAGATTTGAATAAAGCAAACATCTGTCAGATCATTAATTGAAACTTAAAGCCATATAGTTTCCATCCCTTGAAGAAAAGATGGGTAAGAGTGGTAAAATTAACAGAGCTGAACCAACTGATGTAGAGTGGATTCAAAATATCCCTAGATGTGTTGAATTATTTCAACAGGCTGGTTGGCTTGAGTTCTTTAAAAGAATAAGTGGGTATAATGCTGAAGTTTCTTGTAAGTTTGCACAGTGTTTAAAAGATGGCATGGTGACCTTTGATACTCTTAAGTTCAGGCTGACAGTAGAGCTGATTGCAGAAGCCACAGGGGTTAGCAATGAAGGTGAATTATGGTTTAATAAATTGCCTTTTACCTTTGATCCTCAGAGATACCTCTTACCAAATGTCACTCCTGACTGGAATAAAGGCATTCTTATTCAAAATTTCAGAAAGGAATGGGTTGAACCAATTAGAATTTTGCAGAGTTATATTACTTGTGAGGGCAGGTATGCTTATGTGTTTAAGTATCACTTTAGGTTTTTGCAACATATGGTGGGACAGTCCAAGATGAACCTTCCATTTTTCCTATTGAAGAGTTTGCAAAAAATCGCTAGCAGGGTCAAAGGGAATATGAACCATTCCTCTAAGTCTATCTTTCATCATGGGCTGATTAAGTTGATTATTAACACTGTTTTGCAGCATGAAGGTAAAAGTTGGGACTTCTTTCTTTTTTGGTCAGGTTTCCATGTAAAACAGGAATATCAACAGCCTAAGAGGCAAGCAGATAAAGGGAAGGTAATGATGAATAAATTAGGTTAGAAAGCTAAACTTGAAGACAAGGAGGATGTTGAAGTTGAGAAGGAAGCAGAGCATGTGGAGGTTGACAGTAAACCCAAGGTGTTTTCAGTTGGTACTGCAGGTAGATATTCAATGTTTTTAGAAGAAGAATTACAGCATAGGAAACAGTCAAGACCAACAGTAGTTTCCAAGGAACCTAGAGCTGCTATTATGGAAAAGGTTGATATGCCTGAAGATGATTTTCAAGCCCAACAGAGAAGTCCACTCACCATTCTCTCAAATGATGAGGGATATTTACTGGAAGAAGATCAGCCCATTGATAAAGCAGAAGGAAAGCATGAAACCTGTGGAGAATTCTTTATTTCATAGATCAAAGCAGCTAAACCTAATAAGAAGAAGAAAAAGACTGTAACCCCATATTGGAGGCCTAAAACCAGGCCAACAAATAAACTAAAATGGAATATGAAGAGGTTACTTAATCCAAAATAGAATTCCAAACAAGAGACTGTCTTGATTGATACTTCCTCAAATGAAGAGACAGAAATTGGTAAAATGGACAGTAAAAGCAAAGGGAAATCAGTTGCTAAACCTTCTTCTTCTCAGCCTGCAAAGGTGAAAGGATCACAGTCTTTAAAAGAGTTTGGGCAGCCCAAGTCTGAATTGTCTGCAATAATTCTTGAGATAAAAAATAAACTTTTAAGACAGCAGCAAGAAGAGAAAGATAAAATATGTCCTGTTGAAAATCAAGAGTCGGAAGAAGAAGATGAGATTATACTTAGGGAAGCAAGAATTCTAAAAAATCCTAGTATTCCTACCAATTTCTCAGACTTGTTAATAAAGGATGCAAACATACCTGAGATCCCTAGTTTTGATAAAGAAAACTTGCAGGAAAGTATTCAGCAGTATAAGCAACAGATGAAATACTTGCAAGATGTTAATGATGGATTGATGAAGGTTAACAAAGGGCTTATAGAAGAACTACATGATGTCCATAATCATTTCCAGGAGCTGTCAGAAGTATCCAAATAGGTTCTCAAGAGGAAAAGAACTACTGACATACACTGTATAGAGTTGGAAAACACAGTAAAGAACTTGCAGCATGAAAACAAGAAGCTCACTAAAAGGATAACTAACCTGGAGCAGGAGAAGAAGAAAGCTAAGAGGAAAGATCAAGCACTAGATGGCATTGCCCTGCTAGCTGAGGCAGCGAAAAATCTATGAGTCAGTTGTCCATTTAGTTATTTGTTGTCACTAGTTGATAAACACATATGTTAGTATTTACTATTTTTAGCATATTTTGTAATTTTTTAACTTTGTACATTTTACTTTACCTCAGCGAGTTGATGGAGGCAGTTAGGGTTTTTGATACCTAACTAATTTTTGTAAAAAACACTATTTAGAGAGGTTAGAGAGTCATTAGCAGGGTTTGATTTTTGGGATAGCTTCAGGAGGTCTGCAGACTTGTTCATGGGTTCAGACTTGTTCATGAGTTAAGTATAAATCTCTTGTATGCATTTGATGATGAAATTATGAGATATATGACACTTTTCACCCTTCAGTTCTGTGTTGGCTTCATTGTTCAGCTTGTCTAGTTGCTTAATTGATATACTCATTACTGGTTTATGTTTATATGCTAGTGATGCTTGTATTTTATGAATTAACCTCAATATTGTTTCTGTTGGAACTTGTTGAATGTATTATGCATCTTTGTCTTCTTTTGTTTATGATTTAGTTATTACTTTGCTTATGAGTGTATTCCCTGTATTTCCCCAAAAGTTTACAACCACTAAAACTTTTCAGAAACCCTAAACCTAGTTACTTTATTGATTTTATCTTGAGATTGTGTTGGCTTGTTTCTTTAGCCTTGGAAACAATTTCTGGCACAAAGAGAAACAAGCCAACACACACTCAAGATAAAATTCAATAAAATGGATTAGGTTTAGGGTTTCTGTAATGTTTTGGTGGTTGTAAACTTTTGGAGAAAGACAGGGAATGCATTCATGAGCAAAGTAGTAACTAAATCATAAACAGAAGATGATAAAGATGCATAATATATCACACAAGATCCAACAGAAACACTATGCTGAGGTTCATTCATAAAAGACAAGCATCACCAGCAAATACACATAAACTAGTAATGAATATATCAATTAGGAAACTAAACAAGTTGAATAATGAATCTAACATAGAAAACTGAAGGGGAAAAAGGTCATATATTTCATAATTTCATCACCAAATGCATATGAGAGTCTTGGTAGTTAACTCCTGAACAAGTCTGAAGACCAAAGCAGTCTAAAGACCTCCTGTAGCTCCCAAAAATCAGAACCCTGCTAATGACTCTCTAACCTCTCTAAATAGTGTTTTTTACAAAAATTAGTTAGGTATCAAAAACCCTAACTGCCTCCATCAACTCGCTGAGGTAAAGTAAAATGTACAAAGTTACAAAATTACAAAATATGCTAAAAATAGTAAATACTAACATATGTGTTTATCAACTACTGACAACAAATAACTAAATGGACAACTGACTCATAGCTTTTTCGCTGCCTCAGCTAGCAGGGCAATGCCATCTAGTGCTTGATCTTTCCTCTTAGCTTTCTTCTTCTCCTGCTCCAGGTTAGTTATCCTTTTAGTGAGCTTCTTGTTTTCCTGTTGCAAGTTCTTTACTATGTTTTCCAACTCTGTACAGTGTATGTCAGTAGTTCTTTTCCTCTTGAGAACCTCTTTGGATACTTCTGACAGCTCCTGGAAATGATTATGGACATCCTGCAGTTCTTCTATAAGCCCTCTGTTAACCTTCATCAATCCATCATTAACATCTTGCAAGTATTTCATCTGTTGCTTATACTGCTAAATACTTTCCTGCAAGTTTTCTTTATCAAAACTAGGGATCACAAGTATGTTTGCATCCTTTATTAACAAGTCTGAGAAATCAATAGGAATACTAGGCTCTTTTAGAATTCCTGCTTCCCTAAGTATAAGCTCATCTTCTTCTTCCCACTCTTGATTTTCAACAGGACATATTTTAGCTCTCTCTTCTTGCTGCTGTCTTAAAAGCTTATTTTTTATCTCAAGAATTATTGCAGACAATTCAGACTTGGGCTGCCCAAACTCTTTTACAGACTGTGATCCTTTCACCTTTGCAGGCTGAGAAGAAGAAGGTTTAGCAACTGATTTCCCTTTGCTTTTACTGTCCATTTTACCAATTTTTGTCTCTTCATTTGAGGAAGTATCAATCAAGACAGTCTCTTGTTTGGAATTCAATTTTGGATTAAGTAACCTCTTCATATTCCATTTTAGTTTATTTGTTGGCCTGGGTTTAGGCCTCCAATATGGGGTTACAGTATTTTTCTTCTTCTTATTAGGTTTAGCTGCTTTGATCTCTGAAATAAAGAATTATCCACAGGTTTCATGCTTTCCTTCTGCTTTATCAATGGGCTGATCTTCTTCCAGTAAATATCCCTCATCATCTGAGATAATGGTGAGTGGACTTCTCTATTGGGCTTGAAAATCATCTTCAGGCATATCAACCTTTTCTATAACAGCAGCTCTAGGTTCCTTGGAAACTGCTGCTGCTCTCAACTATTGCCTATGCTGTAATTCTTATTCTGAAAACAGTGAATATCTACCTGCAGTACCAACTGAAAACACCTTGGGTTTACTGTCAACCTCCACATGCTCTTCTGCCTTCTCAACTTCAACATCCTCCTTGTCTTCAAGTTTAGATTTATAACCTAATTTCTTCATCATTACCTTCCCTTTATCTGCTTGACTCTTAGGCTGCTGATCTTCCTGTTTTACATGGAAACCTGAACAAAAAATAAAGAAGTCCCAAATTTTACCTTCATGCTGCAAAATAGTGTTAATAATCAACTTAATCATCCCATGATGAAAGATAGACTGAGAGGAATGGTTCATATGCCCTTTGACCCTGCTAGCGATTTTTTGCAAACTCTTCAATAGGAAAAATGAAAGGTTCATCTTGGACAGTCCCACCATATGTTGCAAAAACCTGAAGTGATACTTAAACACATAAGCATACCTTCCCTCGCAAGTAATATAACTCTGCAAAATTCTAATTGGTTCAACCCATTCCTTTCTGAAATTTTGAATAAGAATGCCTTTATTCCAATCAGGAGTGACATTTGGTAATAGGTATCTCTGAGGATCAAAGGTAAAAGGCAATTTCTTAAACCATAATTCACCTTCATTGCTAACCCCTATGGCTTCTGTAATCAGCTCTACTGTCAGCCTAAACTTAAGAGTATCAAAGGTCACCATGTCATCTTTTAAACACTGTGCAAACTTACAAGAAACTTCAGCATTATACCCACTTATTCTTTTAAAGAAATCAAGCCAACCAGCCTGTTGAAATAATTCAACACATCCAAGGAGCTTTTCAATCCACTCTACATCAGCTGGTTCAGCTCTGTTAATTTTACCACTCTTACCCATCTTTTCTTCAAGGGATAAAAACTATATGGATTTAAGTTTCAATTAATGATCTGACAGATGTCTGCTTTATTCGAATCTCCTAGAATTCACTGACAGCTCCCCTTAATCTTGTCTGACTACTCCTTTGTTTTAACAATACAAGTTAGCTTTATCACAGGTATAAGTAGCCTTAGGTCATTTGAAATTTTCCAAACTCTTCACTACATCTGGTGACTGTCATGCAATTTAATTGTTCTATTGGTTGTTCATCTACAATATGAAACATAAACCTGTGTATTGAGTACCATAACCTACCAGAATCCTGTATAAACAATATCTGCACAATAAGAGTTTACAAGAAGAATCTCGGCTGTCAACCTTCTAGATTAATTGCAGACTGTTCAGAGGTTGGATGTGAGGAATATAAGGCAGAAATAATCTCAAACTTATCACTTTCAGCTCTCAATAGTTTGAATATCAAAATGATACTAGGTTTTCATCTGTCTTCAAGCCTTTAACTTCTCGCTGCCTCCAATCTGCTTCCAAAAAAAATAAACTTCTACACCTAACAACTTAGGTCTCCCTGCAAATTTTAGGCATTTGGTTCCTTTTGTATTGTTTGCAAACAGAGAATTGATTTCAAACATTGAAAACACTATCAAATGTATAGGATCCTCTCATCACTTCAGTTTAATCTTTGACAGGGTCATATTTTATCAAAAAACTGCTATCTCCAACCCTCACTTAGTCTGGCCTCTTAGAGCATCTTAGATAGCTATTTGTCTGGCCGAAATTTCATTTTAAAGCATAATTTATCATTTCCTTTGATCAATTTGGATTAAACGAACCCCACCGAAAAAGCCCCAAATTTGCAGTTATACTGGCTTATCGTGGAATACCTGACTGTAGATGCTTTAAACCGCTCTCCATGCTATTTGAGTACTGGCCTGAAAACTACAGGTGTCTCTCCAGGTCCAATTTAACTCCAGGTGTCAAGATGAAGAAGCCCTAGTTTTTTGGGTGACTATGAAAACCTGCACTATCTCTGCAACTGTAATCTCCATGTTTTTAGGCAGGCACCGTCATTCTATTAAGTCCTCTATCATCAAACATGCATGCATGTAACAATTCACTTTGCATTAGACCAAATTACGCTGCTACCTGTCAAGCTCAACTGCATTAGGGGTAATGATAACCACGTTTTGCCTCATGACCTGGAAACACTTGGAATCATGATAATTCTTGAGTTCACACATAGCAAACAACTCATAGCATGGGATTAGTCACTCATCATTTGAAATCGTGACAAAATTTTGCTATAAAACTGGGAAAAATGAAGGTCGGGATATTCTTGTAGCGCGCCTTCATTATTTTTTTACCCCAGCGCTACAAGAATATTTTAAGTGCTATTTTCTCGTTGTTTTTCAGCTTTTAGGAATTTTGCATGAAGTTTAAAAGTTTTTTGAACTATGAGCTATACTCAAGATGTTATTTGTGACCACATCATTCAATAATATGACCTTTTAAAACCCTTTAAGACCTAAAGGAGGAAAAAATAAAAAATAAACTTAAAAATTAAAGACAATACCCAAAAGCTCCTATGGTAATTGAAAAGATAAAGTCAAAGAAATAAGAAAACTTGATCAAAAAGGTAATCAAACATGAAAAGGTAAGAAACAAATTCCTGACATAACATCTGGCTCCAGCTACGGGATGAAGTCCTCCCTGTGAGGCTTCAAGAACCTGTAGACCAGTTCCTTCTGTCTTCTATCTACCTGTCTGTGAAATTTCCATTGGGCTATGGAGTCTTATTAAACTTCACTCACACCGGTATGTACAATGAAAAGTGAAAATGCTCTTATAAACTATAGAAATGCTTGAGGAATCGCCCATTAACAGGGCTGGACAACTCCTCACCTTCCAAGGACTGCAAGATAAAAGTATTGTTCGCTAAAAATTTTGATACCACAAAAGGGCCAAACCAAAGATTGTCAAACTTACCATGCTTACCCTTTTGTTCCTTTCTTGCATCCCACCTTAGAACCATATCAGCAACTGAAAAAGTATTTTCTTTACTATTTCTGTCAAATCTGATTTTGATTCAACATGACATATTTTAGCTTTCTCTTCTTGCTGCTGTCTTAAAAGTTTATTTTTTATCTCAAGAATTATTGCAGACAATTCATACTTGGGCTGCCCAAACTCTTTTACAGACTGTGATCCTTTCACCTTTGCAGGTTGAGAAGAAGAAGGTTTAGCAACTGATTTCCCTTTGATTTTACTATCCATTTTACCAATTTCTATCTCTTCATTTGAGGAAGTATCAATCAAGACAGTCTCTTGTTTGGAATTCAATTTTGGATTAAGTAACCTCTTCATATTCCATTTTAGTTTATTTGTTGGCCTGGTTTTAGGCCTCCAATATGGGGTTACGGTCTTTTTCTTCTTATTATTAGGTTTAGCTGCTTTGATCTCTGAAATAAAGAATTCTCCACAGGTTTTCCTTCTGCTTTATCAATGGGCTGATCTTATTCCAGTAAATATCCCTCATCATCTGAGAGAATGGTGAGTGGACTTCTCTGTTGGGCTTGAAAATCATCTTCAGGCATATCAACCTTTTCTATAACAGCAGCTCTAGGTTCCTTGGAAACTGCTGATGGTCTCAACTGTTGCCTATGCTGTAATTCTTCTTCTGAAAATAGTGAATATCTACCTGCAGTACCAACTGAAAAGGTTGATATGCCTGAAGATGATTTTCAATCCGAACAGAGAAGTCCACTCACCATTGTCTCAGATATGACCCATTCCTATTAGTGGGAAATGTATCGGTTATTAAGGAAAGATTGTGGCGATATAATTCACAAGGAAACGACATTTTGAATGCCTGCAAGTCATTTTTGTATTATTTCTCCATTGAGCAGACCTTACTCTTTCATGAATTCACTGAGTGGTGTGCAAGTAATTACTCGTCTTCTGAGAGAGTCATTGTGAGTCGTTCCATGTCCAGGATATTGTACAGAATTGATGCAAAAGCTATCAGTGGATTCTTGAATTTGCCTGATAATTACCCTGATAGTGGTGAGTTTGTAAATGAGTCTGTTTTGGCTGAAGTGTACAGAGGTTGTAAAACTGATGTTCGATGTGAATTTTTGTCTAGTATTCTTAATGAAGGCCAATCATTGGAAGGTCTCTTTTTTCCGTATTGTATTCACATCTTCAAAGAGGAGGTCTAATTGGTTGTGTCTTTGGTTTGTCAAGTTTTAGGTCTAGATGATGACTTTCATGTCAGTGAGGTTGTCTTGGGATTCTTATTGAAAATGAGCTCAGTGAGTCTTGAGTCTAATTCACATCCGGTCCATGTCTTCAGTTTGGATGAATATTTAGTAGAGGCTATCCATATCTAATTAGTCAAGTTGTCAAAGGTTAGATTTTTCAAGTATCAATCATATTTGTTGAACATGTTATTATGTTCAAATGTAACTGAATTGCAATTCTTGAATACTATATTCTCTTCGGATCTGCCAAAGCAAATCAATATGTTCGAATTTATAAATTCCATTATGTCAGAGATATATAAGTTGTTGTTTGATGAAATATTCCCCAGAGTGTTTGAAGAAATGAATATTATGATGCAATCGTCACTAGAAGACAGGATTGGGGATTGGTTTTTGTATAAATACTTTACAGTTTTCAGAGTATATGGTTTCACTGGAGATCCTTACAGGTTGCTTGCTTTCCTTAACCCTAGGATATTTGCATTATAATACATGAGATAGAGATTACATGCAGAAGAGGAACATTTCGAAGCTTTCAAAAAATCCTCCAATATCAAATTCTCCCTTAAAGTTGGTTCCTTCATTTTTAAAAACAAGGGTGCCCTGGTGATTATGGAGAAATTATTGGAAAATATGGATTTTCAAAAGGAACAAAAGGTCAATTATGATCCTTATCATATAATTTCTCTAAGAAAAAAAGAAAATAAAAATAAACCATTTGATCACCAGGTTGTTGAGGGTTTGAAGGAAGTAGCCAATTTGTCTCATTTTGTGGAAAATCCAGGGAGCAATCAGAGTACAAGCAGTGGATCAATTACAGTTTCTCAAATGCCATAAAGTTCCAATGTTTTAATTAAAAGAAGTTTTTCTGAGATTGAAAATATGGAAATAGATGAAGACAGTTCACATAAGAATACCAAAACATCTCAAGATAATAAAATTTCAAGTGAAGTAGTTTCAGATGAGTTGAAAAAGGTAACTTTGATTCCTAAGAAGTCAGTGCAGATGAATCAATTTTCTTTTGAAAGTGCAAATAATGCAGAATCAAATTCAATTTTTAAATCTAAAACAAAATTCATGAATAGCTATGAAGAAAAGCGGAGATAGTCCCTAGAAGAAAATAAAAATCTACTCCCACGAGTGACAAGTCTGAATAACCCAAAGACTTCCCTAATTTCCACTTGGGATGTAGAGAGAAACACTTTAAAATTAGCTATGGTAAGTGACAAAAAAGTGGCCGAAATGGAAGTAAGATTGGATAAAATCAGTGTACCTTACAAAATACAGTTGCATAAACAGACAGGAGATATTATTTATTCAGATTTATTGCATGCCATAGTGAAAATTAACAAGTTGCAAGTTTTGGTTGATAAATTAGAGGTCCAATTAAAGCATGAGAAAGTTGAGAACAAGGCCAATTCTATTCAAATAAAGAAATTTCAAGCAGATATGATAAGCTCAAGGGATGAAATAGGAAACACACTAGCCATCAAAATACTTTTAGAAGAAAAAGATAATGCCCTCCAGGTAGTAAAGAAGAAGTTGAAAATCCCGACTTCCGAATATGTTCAGTCATCAAAGTTGTTAGCATTGCAAGAGGAGAAGGATAAGATTAATCAGGAAATGATGGAGTACAAAGGAAAAAATGTGATATTGCAAGAAGAAAAGAACAAATAGGAAACGGAGCGAAATGACTTAATGGCACAAATTTCACACTTAAAGAAAGACCAGAATGATGAAAAAGAGATTATGGAATAATTAATGAGACAGACTCCTACTGATGAAGATTTGACCATTGTAAATATTGAAAAGCCTTTAAATGATTTTTTTGTTGATTATTTACTAGTACCCATGTCATAAGTAAGCTTTAAGGATGTAGAGATAAGGGAATTAAAATAAGAAAATGAGAAAATCAAATCTGAGATGATTAAAATGGTTGAAAACAAGAATAAAATATTACAGGATAAAGGTCAATTACAAAAGAAGATTAATGAATTAAAAGAAAGGAATACAGGAAAGGGTCCTCTCCAGGGAGCTAAGCATATAATCTAAAATACATTGTATGTGGAGATTACTAAGTTCAGACATTATTTGAATTTCATTGATGACCAAAGTACATTGGTTAATTTAGCCAATAAAAGATTAAAACTAGTAAATGAGACCATGGAGAGGAATCCCCTAAGTACAACTCAGAATGCATTGAATTTCTTGAATTCATTAACTTATTAAAAATTACAAGATATAGGAATCAAAGACAGAGTGGCTATGGTACTGTGGTAAAAAAGGTTCATTCAAAAACATCATCTTATGAATACAGTACAAGATAAGGCTGATGAGATGACTTCGTGTATTAATGATTTCAGGCATGCTTTTAAAGAATTGTTTGAAGATGACCTTCCTTCTTTCTAGGACGAAGAAGGAAGAATTATTTCTCAAGAACATTATCATAGCCTACTAGTACAAAGCCGTATGGATCACTCCAAGTTTGATGATTTGGTAAAGGGGTTGACGAAAAAAGTCATCATGGACAAGTTAACAGAAGACTTCGAGATATTGTAGAAATTTCCAATCATCAGAGGAGGGCTGCCTACTATGTCTTATGAAACCTATATGGATCTGGAAGTGTTTATCTAGGAAATTATTGAGTACGACATCCCAAGCGCAGAACAATGGAGAGCTGTGGAAATATTCAGAAAAAAAAAGTATATTTTTCATCCGTGAAAACAAGTGTTGCGCGCTATGGAGCTACTTGTTCGAGCCTTGTTGTCACCAAGTTGATTTTAATAAAATGATCTATTATCAGGATCAAATAAAGTAGTTTATTCCTAGTTGTTAGGGATATAGTTACAAAGAAATTGATTGAACAGATTATTCAGTTATTAAATCTTCTTGGGGAAGAAATCATTTATGTATATATTTGCATTTACTTGATATATTGGGGGTTGGAACCCATTTTGTTGATCAATGTTTTTGAAGACATATAATTTTTAAAATAACAAAGTTGAATGCGTGTGGGTTATCAAAGATTCTTGTGTTGTTTACATTACAGTCTGTATTTTCTTTCGTGTGTGATCGTTTTTCTAGTGTTACATTCCATTTTGTTTTCCTCGTATCTAAAGCATAGTATTGAATGGTTGGAATTCATACTTGTTGTGCTCTGACTATTATTTCAGATATTTCATAAATGTTTCTGCTAAATTTAATATGGAATTCATCTTCTGATGCTCTATATTGATGGACTGTTTATATTTCCTCCTTTTCCACCTGAACTCAATGAATGACTGTAATTAAGTGGTTATCTTGCCTTTGATGAAATCTCATGCATGCGAATTTGTGATATCGTTATATATTTTGACTCCATTTCCCAATGATTATGTGTATCATTTCAACTACCTATATGACGTTTAAGTGTTGATTTTATATCTAGCCTTGTTAAATTTATATTTGAGAGATCGCTCTCTCGAAAGGAACGCCAGTTTCTTTCTGAAGTGGTTTTTTTCTATTACCTTTGGGATCTACCTTTTACAACCTGGGTACATTCTGAGTGTTAAATTGTCAACATTTCCACCACAACCATGATGGAACCATTTTGTCTCCAAGTCATCGGCAATCTTGTAATAAAATCCATGGAAATAACTTCCCATTTTCATTCTAGAACTGGTAAAGGCTGCAACAAACCTACTGGGTGTTGATGCTCAACCTTTACCTGCTAACATTTCATACACCTTTAAATGTATTCAGCCATATCCTTTTTCATTCCTCGCCAAAAGTACTATTTTCTGGCGGTAGCAATTGTCTTCTGGTACCCTGGGTGACCAAAATACGGAGTTTGATGGATCTCGTCCATAACCACTCTCCTCAAATTTTCTACATTTGGAATATAAATTCTACCTTTATTAGTAATAAGTGCATATTCTTCCAACTTATATCCCTCATACCTCTTCTCAAGAATTTTCTAGTGCAATTTGTCTTTTACCAGCTCATACAATTCATCTCCAGCAGTACGATTAACAATCTGTTGCCTCAAATCTGATTGGAAAATACTAAGAGATTCCACATGCATTTCCCGCATATTCCTACTGATTGCATCAGCTACCCTATTCTCTTTTCCCTTTATGTGCTTGATTTCAAAATCACAATCACATAAAAACTCTATCCATCTCACTTGCCTAGCATTCAAAGCAGGCTTATCAAATAGATACTTCAGACCACAATGGTCTATCCTGAGCTCAAATTTTCTACCCATCAAGTAATTCCTCCACATCTTGAGAGAATGTACTATGGCTGCAAGCTCTAGATCATGAGTGGCATAGTTCTTCTCATTCTCCTTTAGCTTTCTCAACTCATAACATATCACGTGGTTGTCTTGCATAAGGACTCCTACAAGCCCTTGTCCTCAAGCATCGGTACACACCACAAAATATTTCTCTGGATATACAACCTTCAATACTGGTGCACTAGTGATAAGATTCTTCAACATCTAGAAACTTTCTTCACACCTCGATGTCCATTCGAACTTCATCCCCTTCTTTTGCAAAAAAGTGATGGCACGTGCAACTTTGGAGAATCCCTCAATGAATCTCCTGTAGTATCCTGCAAGTCTCATAAAAGATCTTACATCTGTCACATTTCTTGGAATAGGCCAATTCATAATGGCCTTAATCTTTTCAGGGTCCACAGATATACCCTCTTCTGAGATAATGTGACCCAAATACTGAATTCTATCTCTATAGAAGTCACACTTGCTTAGCTTTGCATACAGCTGATGCTCCCTAAGTAATTGCAATGTCAATCTCAAATGCTCTTCATGTTCCTCCTCATTCTTAGAATAAACAAGAATGTCATCAAGGAAAACCAGAACAAACTTGTCCAAATACCTGCGGAAGACACTGTCCATAATGCACATAAATGTAGCTGGTGCATTTGTGAGACCAAATGGTACCAATGTAAACTCATAATGTCCATACCTTGTTCTGAAGGCTGTCTTATGAATGTTTTCATCCTTGATTCTCACTTGATAATAACCAGACCTCAAGTCAATCTTGAAAAATACCTTTGCTCCTCTCATCTGATCAAAGAGGTCATTAATCCTAGGAAAAGGGTATTTATTCTTCAAAATAACCTTGTTCAACTGTCTGTAATCAATACACAAACTAAGTGTACCATATTTATTATTTACAAATAGAACTGGTGCTCCCCAAGGAGACACACTCAGCCAGATATACTTCTTTTCCAGCAACTCTTGCAATTGCATCTTCAGTTCTAGCATCTCCGATGTACTCATCCTGTAGGGTGTCTTGGACACTGGTGCTACTCCTGGCACAAGTTCAATTGTGAAATCAATGTCCCGCTTTGGAGGAAGCCTTGGAACCTCATCAGGAAACACATCCTTGAATTCCTGTAACACCTGATAGTACTCCAACCTAGGAGTTTCATCTCCCGTTGGTTCCAGAATACAAACTGCATACAACTAGAAACCCTTCCTACAGAAATTCTTCAACTGCATTGTTGAAACCTGTCTTAATGAAATCACCTTTGGAATACCTTTAACAACTACTGGGTTTCCTTCTTCATCCATGCATTCGAAAGTCTTATTGTAACAATCAAGCTTGAATTTGTGAGCTTTCAACCAATCCATTCCAATGAGAACATCATAGGAACAAAGTGGTAGAGCATTCAGATCTACACATGTGACCAATCCATTTATGACCAATGGACAGTTCTCTACCACTTCACTAACCTTTCTCTTAGTTCTAGTGGCTAGCTGAACTAACCAAGATTTTATATCCTTTACTTTCTTAAAAGCACAAATCTCCACTACTCTCTAATGTAACTGTGAGTAGAACCAGGGTCAGTCAAAATAGAAACATATTTCTCAACAATATTACCTACAACTTCAACCACAGTTGACTGGTGATCTACCTAACGGTCCTCCAGTGCTGCATAAATCCTAGGGACTGCCCTTGCTAATTGACCCACTATTTCTACTTCTTGAATGCTGTAAGTTGGCTTTGCACTCTCATTCTCGAGTGGACAATTTCTGCGCATGTGGGGTCCTCCACATTTCCAACATTGAAGTGGTCCTCTATTCTGTTGTGGATCCTTAGGTTTTTCTCCTATCACTCCAACTAACTTGCTCGTATCTTGGGATGGCTGCTTCTGCTGATTCCTGAAGTTAGAAGGTTTGAAATCCTTCTTTCTTTGGTCAAAATTCTCATTCTTCTTGTCCTTCCATGCCTTATAGTAATCAAGTTTACCTTTTCTTTTCTCATAGCAATACTTAGCCTTCCTTATTGCTTCTTCAAGAGTTTTAGGTTCGTAAAACTCAATTCTATCTTTGTAAGACTGAGGAAATCCACTCAGAAAATTATGGACCTTCACTTTTTCATCTCTGATGTACCAGACATACTTCAACAGCTCTAAGAATTTATTTTCATACTCTTCCATGGTCTATTGTCCCAATTTCAGCTCATGGAACTCCTTAATCTTGTCATCATAATACATGTCAAAGAGGTATTTCTGCTTGAAATACTTCTTGAACTGTTTCCACTTAAGTCTCATTTCACAGATCCTCTTCACTTGCTTGAAGTGTTCCCACCAAATGGATGCTCTTCCATTCATGTTGAATATGGAAACTCTTGCCTTCATCTTTCCTGAATAATCCTGCACTTGAAAGTACTTTTTTATCCCAAGAAACCAAGCTTCAGCCTCTTCTCCAGTATTTACCTCACCATCATATGTAGGAGGTTTAGCTTTCTTAAATTCATCCTGAGAGCAATCCCTATGGTGTCTCCTTCTTTTTATTTTATGAGAAGATGAGCTTGAATCCCCGTGGGATTCTTCGGAGTCAGATGACCCACTAGAAGTCATTCTCCTTCTCCTAATGTTGTTCTTACTACCCTCTGGTCTTGCTGTACCCTATCCAGAGTCTATCTTCCTTTGCAAGTCTGTCAAACTATGCAACATGGAAGCATTCAACTGGTGTTGCTCTTCCTGGGATTTAATTAAGCTTCTCATGGTGGCTACAACCTCTGACGGTGTCTCTTGGAATCTCCTTCCATTAGACTAAATGTCATCATTTCCGTTATGGACATTTTCTCCCATGGCATCTCATGCATGCTCATAACAATCCTGAGCAACATACCCATCATGGGTTCTCATAACTGAACCACCACTTACTTACCAAACTGTACCACCTGGAATACTGCCCTTGAAGGTGTTTATGATTTTGCAAATGTTTTAGTAACAAAACCATTAGTTGCATAACATTTACACAAATCAGAATTACTTACCTTAACCTGGAAAAAATCATAAAATAAAAAATTTGGCCGAACATATATTTTCTTCATCAAAGAACATCTATCTCAAGGGGACGATGGGGGTCAAGGGGGCCAAGAACGGCTCGGGAATTGATGCCCCCTTTCCAAGCGATGAATAGTTTGTTTGGCTGCATGTATGTAGTGGCTGGTATTCAGACTGTGTTGGAGTGGGGATGAGGGCTTGTTTTTCTTGACAAACCTTGTGTGTTTAGGAACCACACAGATAGAGCTAGAGGGTTGGCTTTCTTCTCCACAACCCTTGAATAGCACTCGAAGTGAAGTCAAGGCCTGAGGGACTGTGTAGCAAAGAAGGGACTAATTTCCTTGTGTTAGGCATGTGCAGGTGTCTTAGAAGTCAGGCTAGTTCTGGTGTAGGGGTTCTCAGCTCTTCAATGAGCTCACCAGCTTAGCATTTATCCTTTCCTAGCTCCTTGTTTGCCTGATAAAACCAACTATGTTCAATTGGCTATTTTTTGTATCCTTGGCTATGTGTAAGCCTGCTTGTTCCTTATTCCTTGGGGAATCATTCCCAGCTCAGGGGTGGCAATGTTACTGAGAGGTTAAGGAGCACGTTGGCCTATGGTTTGGTGGAACGTTCTAGCGACGTAGCTGGTTGCAGGACGAGTTCTTTATAAGATAAGTATTCTTGACCATTTAGTTTCTGCAACCATATTTATTGTTAATGAATTATAATGAACATGTTTCATGAATTAACGTATGTTTTATTCCGCTATGTATGTGAATGATTATGCATCTTATCATGTTGTATGTTGAATCATTTCAGTTTTATATATGTTCATGTTCATGGGGTAGTTTTCCCGGATGGTTAATGGAATGTTAGCATCCTCTTTGCCGGTCGGAGGGTCGGGGACGTTACATTGAGGACAAGAAATACTGGGAATGGAGGATTTTTAATGTCCCAAATTTGGCATTGGGTCACAATGGCCAAATAACATTTTTCATATTCATGAAATTTGTCAAATGGATGCTAAAAGTCAAATAATTGCCAAGGAGAAAAATCACTAGTTTTCTAGGTTGGGGGTGGAAGCTTTGAGATTTATAATAAGGGAGATAATAAATTATATTTAGACATTAGAAGGGGATACATATTTAATAATTGATCTTATTAAATAAATACAAGAGAAAATGGAAGTTGTCATAGAGCATGAAGACACATGGAAACTATGGGGCCCACACTTATAGCTAGAATTCCTATGTTAAATGGTATCTTTCTCTTGCAAATTCTAATATATGGAAAGCCTAATGTTTTTGGATGGATTATAAGGCTAATATACTTTTCCATATACTTCATATATTTAATTTGGGATGAATTGTAAATTACATGGGAGAAGAAGAGCCAAATGGGAGTTTCATGGACACTTGGCTAGATTCCCCTTATATTTATGACATCTATGACACCAATGATGGAGATTCTATGACATCTATGACACAAGTCAGGTTTGAATGCTGACATCCTGACATACTAACATTTCAGGACTGAATAGAGCATCTTATAGGTTGAATTTTGGAGTTGGAGAAGGATAAGAGGCTCTGACTTAAATTTGGGAGAAGAGGGAAGGTGAAGAGAGAGGCCACATGGCATAGCATGAGCATCCACACCAATTTGAATTGGCTTTGGTTTTTGTATGGATTTGTAACCTTAGACTACCAATAATTTTTATAAAATATAGGGATCATCCATGAGAAGAATCTTTTTCTCATTTGTGAAATTGTTATTTGTGAATTGTGAGAGCTAGTGGATGACTAGTTTTCTTGCTTAAGCCAATTTTGAGGGTGAAAGATTCCCGTCCTAGTTGTTGTTTGGAAAGGACACTCAGGTATTTCATGGAGATTTAATGGAGTCTTATTTTTAAATGTAATCTATAGGAAATAATATGGATTCTTTTATTGCAGCACTCTCTCTCAACTATTTTCAGTTTTCACACAATATTCATGCCAATGGAGGGATTACACTTTGGGTGAGATATTGATCTCTTTAGGGAAGATTATAAATGTCATTATATTATGTTATGATGTATATTCTTTGTATTTCATGTTTAGAATACTCTCAGGTTGAAATGTGTAGAAATTCAGGCCAGCAATAGATTAATTTTACCCACAACAATTATCAATTGATCATGCAAAATTGCTAACAATGGAGACTGAATATGGAGCTGTAACACCAAATTATATTAACTGAGTGTACAATAGCCAACCCTGTAATAACATAGGTTTATGAATATATAGAATACATAAAGAGATTTAATGCATAAAGAGGCATCCAAAACTAGCATAAAGCAGGCTTACCCAAAATAGGCAAATCCCCCAAAGGTGTAAAAAGCTGATCCCAAATCTATCATGAGGCTCACAAATTGGCAAGGGCACATGGGCAAGCTAATGAGTGGTGGAATGGAATCTCATACATTCTTTTTCATGGAGGAAAGAGTGGAGGATGAAAGGGGCAAAAAACAAGTTCACCTCACCTAGTCTTGCTTTCCTATGTGCCTTAAAACACTGAAAAAGCAGGCAATAAAGCAGAAAAAGCAGAAGGGTGCCTAGGAGACCAAGAATAAAGAAGATTTGATTCCTAAGGATTTCCCAAGTGCTACATGATTCAAAGATGGAAATTTTGACCTCTATGGATAAGCAATTAGCAACTTGCACATGGTGGGGCTCATGAACTAGGCAAATAAGACAAAAATAAATGAATTAATGTCTAAGTGGGTAATACTATGGGTTTGATTATTCTAACACCCCCCCCTTAAGCCTGAATTTATGAGTAATAAATAAAAAATATAGGGCCTAGCAACAAGGATTAGTCACCCTTTTACATACTGCAAGTCCATATGAAACAAGGAAAGAGGCAAAACCAACTTGGGAAAATCCTCCCTTAAACATGGACTATAAAACAAAATTGTAGAATCTTGTCTCCACTCATTCCTTTACAGCATGATCAGCAATCCCCAGCAGTGATTTGAGGTTGCTGAAGGTCTTCTCACAAAATTCTTTGGTGAAGATATCAGCTACTTGTTCTGAAGATGAACATAAGAGTAGGTGAATGGTGCCATCATGCACAAGCTCTCTGATGTAGTGCATGTGAATCTCAATGTGTTTGGTTCTCTGCTTCTGAACTGGATCTTTGCAGATTCAAATGGTACTCTGGTTATCACAGTAGATGGTAGTTGAGTACTCTGGTTCGAAACCACACTCTCCAAGTAAACCCTGCAACCATAAACACTGAGTTGCTGCATTAACAACTCCTCTGTACTCAGCTTCTGTAGATGAGAGTGCAATGGCACTCTGTTTCTTGCTTGACCAGCTGATTGGACCTTCTGCAAGCATGAACACATACCCTGAAGTGGACTTTCTGTCTGTTCTATCACCTACCCAATCACTGTCAGTAAATCCAATCAAATCAAGATCAAATTTTGCCTTATAGAAGATCCCATGTGTCCTTGTTCCCTGAACAAAGTTAAGGATCCTTTTGGCTGCTTTCCAATGGATCTCATGAGGCTGATCCATGAATATAGAAGCCACACTTACTACATAACAAATATCAGTTTGAGTATGTGTCAAATACAATAAACATCCAATCAATTGTCTATACAGTGTATTGTTTACCATTGGTGGAGAATCATCTTCCTCCAGCTTCACTCTTGAAAGGAAAGGAGTTTTGCTTGCTTTGCAATCTTGCATTCTGAATTTGATCAGAAAATCCAAGGCATACTTAGACTGGTGCACCTTTATTCCATCTTTGGTTTGAGCAATCTCAAGCCCCAAAAATTGACTTAAAAGCCCCAAATCTGTCATGGAGAAGGCTTGGTTCATAGCTCCTTTTAAGGAAGCAATCTCAACCTGTGAGCTTCCTGTAATGAGGAGGTCATCAACATATAACACAATGATCATTAATGAACCATTAATAGACTTAAAATAGACATTTGGATCTGATTTGCACCGAACAAAATTCAGAGATAGCAAGAAGCTATCTATCTTGGCATACCAATCCCTGGGGGCTTGCTTTAGCCCATACAATGACTTTCTCAACCTACACACAAGAGAAGGGTTAGTAGCAAAACCTTAAGGATGCTGCATATATATCTCCTCAGTGAGATATCCATTTAGAAAGGCACATTTTACATCCATGTGATGTACCTCCCATTGCCTTGAGGCTGCAATGGCTAGAGCTAGCCTGATGGAATCCATCTTTGCCACTGGGGCAAAGGTCTCATTGTAATCGATGACATGAACCTGTGAGTAGCCTTTAGCTACCAATATAGCCTTTTACTTTAGTGGTGAACCATCAGCAGCAAATTTGGTCTTATAGACCCACTTACACTGTACTAGTTTTCTCCCTGGAGGAAGATCCACTAGCTCCCATCTGTTTCTCTTCTGGAGTGAGCTGAACTCCTCCTTCATGGCTGATTGCCATCTTGGATATCCTACTACTTCTTCATATGTTTGAGGATCTGAATCCACCATCAAATAGAATTTTTCAGCAAACATAGGATCCTTCATGCACAGACCACTCTCAAATTGAGATATAGTCCTCCTTGGGTCATTTGGATCCCCAGCTAGCTCACCTGCTGCATGTAGTGTCTTGGATGCCCATTTAGGCCTTGTGGGGCTGTTTGGGTATGCAATAAACTCATCTCCATCAGACAAATTAGAATCAGAATGTTCAACAAACTCTTTACTTACTTCTTGAGGTTCAGGTGGTGAAGAAGCTTCACCAATTTCCACTTCTGCAAGGGGTTCTTCTTCAAACTGAACACACCTTTCAATGAAGGATTTGTTTGTGCTCAAGTTTATAAACTTGTACCCTTTTGAATCTTCAGAGTATCCAACAAAAATACACTCTTGGCTTTGGGGCTACAAAGCCTTCCTCTTCTCTGTCGGGATTCTAGCCCATGCCTTTGAGCCAAAAATCCTGAAATGGGTCACATCTGGCTTGTGCCCACTCCATGATTCAAAGGGAGTCATACTATCAAGTTGTTTGTGAGGCACCCTATTTTGAATATAGGCTGCACAGTTGATAGCTTCGGCCCAGTACTTTGGTGGCAAAGTTTTGGCCTCCATCATGCATGTTTCCATCTCCTTCAGTGATCTGTTCTTCCTCTCAGCAACACCATTTTGCTGTGGTGTGTAGGAGATAGAATGCTGCATCTGAATACCTACATCTGAAAAATAGTTAATAAACTCAAACTTGACATACTCACCACCATTGTCAGATCTGAGGACCTTGAGTTTCCTTCCACACTGGTTTTCAACCAAATCCTTAAAGACTTTGAATAGGCCAAAAACTTCAGACTTGTGTTTCATGAAGTGAACCCAACAATACCTGGAAAAATAATCAACAAAGGTCAATGAATATTTGGCCTGACTCATGGACATATGAGGGAATGGGCCAGCAACATCACTATGAATCAGATCGAGGGGTGTAGAGGTTCTCTCATGACTAGCTTTCTCAAACTTATGGTCTGGGTGTTTTCCTAGGATACAGCCTTGGTAGACTCCTTTGGAAAATTTTATCTTGGGCAGCCCTATGACCATTTCTTTCTCACTAAGATCAGATAGATACTTGTAATTTAGATGGCCAAATATTTCATGCCACAACTTGCTGGATTCATTAGCATGAATGAGAAGAGCAGATGGGTTTGAGTAAGGTAGGAAGTGTGAAAACATGTATACCTTTTGAGAATGATTCACTACTCCTTTTGCAATGACTCTACCACTTGAGATTTCTGTGATCTCAACTTCATCAGGGGAGAATATGACTTTCTTAGGATACCCAGTGTGGGTCATCTGGTACACTGACAGAAGGTTGGAGGCGAGACCAGGGACATACAGCACATTGTTGAAGTTACCATGATCAAGATCTATCCTTCCTTTGCCTTTACTTTCAGTGAGAGAGTCATATCCCAGTACAATAGATGGTCCTTTCGACATATCCAGTGAGGAGAAGGCCTCCTTAGTCGAAACCATGTGTCTTGAAGCTCCAGAATCTATGATAAAACTGGGTGAGCTTGATGTGCCAACAACTAGAGCATGAACTCTCTCTCTGTCATTGGAACTTGATCCTCCTTCTCTCTTCTTTGAGATTTCTGGAAGGGAGATGCTATTCTTCTCCAGGAGATTGGTCATCATATCAATCTGCTTTTTCATACAAGAGCTTTCAATGTGATTTCCCTTCGAACAGTATGAGCACTTGTTCATTTCACCTTTGTTTTTCTTCTTCTGGGTATTTTTCTTAGGACCTTGTTGATCCTCTGGAGACTGCTTCTTGTCTCTCTTTTGCTTAGGTGGCTTTTTAGCTTTCTTTTTGCTTTTTGAATCCACCCTCGAATCTCCAGCAATCAAAGCTTGATCTTTGGAAGGTTTGATGGTGCCCATCATCACCATCTTGTCTTGTTCTTATGTGAGAGATTCCATGAAATCTGCAAGGCTAGGCATCTTCCAGGTTCGAGCTGTGAGTTTTGTGGCATAGAAGGTTGAAAAAAAGACTGAGTAGTCAGGTCATAGCTTTTATAGGATGGCCAATATGAGCTGATCATCTTTCTTTTCGATACCACACTGCTTCAACTACAAAACTAGTGCTTTGAACTTGGAGAAATATAGCTGCAGGGATTCAAAGCTACTAGGACTCAGAGAAATCAGCTCATTTTTGATCTGATGTCCCCTCATCTCATCTGTCTTTCCAAGAAGATCAGAAAGCTTCTCCCATACTTGATCCGGTGAAGTTAATCCATCGAGATGGAAAAGGAGGTCTCGGGAAATACTGAGACATAGGAGGCCATAGGCCTCATCTCTCCGATTGTGCCATTTGATCTTCTCTACAGCTGCATTGGGCTCTGCTTCTGTTTCCATAGTCACCCTATATAGGCCTTTCTCTCTCAACAAGATCTCCATCTATGCTTTCGATTCAAAATAGTTGAAGGGAGTCAAGATAGTTTTCTGTGAATCCATAGCTTTAGAAAATATGTCCCGGCTGTCAATAGAAGGCTCCCAGTCTTGATGTCGAACTTGCAAAACAATTTTTGAAGGAGAGTAATAACCTACAATGGCTTTGATACCATGTATAAATTCAGGCCAGCAATAGATTAATTTTACCCACAACAATTATCAATTGATCATGTAAAATTGCTAACAATGGAGACTGAATATGGAGCTGTAACACCAAATTATATTAACTGAGTGTACAATAGACAAACCTGTAATAACATAGGTTGCTGAATATATAGAATACATCAAGATATCGAATGCATAAGGAGGCATCCAAAACTAGCATAAAGCAGGCTTACCCAAAATAGGCAAATCCCCCATAGGTGTAAAAAGCTGATCCCAAATCTGTCATGAGGCTCACAAATTGGCAAGGGCACATGGGAAAGCTAATGAGTGGTCGAATGGCAGCTCATACATGCTTTTACATGGAGGAAAGAGTGGAGGATGAAAGGGGAAAAAAACAAGTTCACCTCACCTAGTCTTGCTTTCCTATGTGCCTTAAAACACTGAAAACGCAGGCAATAAAGTAGAAAAAGCAGAAGGGCACCTTGGAGGCCAGGAATAAAGAAGATTTGATTCCTAAGGCTTTCCCAAGCACTACATGGGTCAAAGATGGCAAGTTTGACCTCTATGGATAGGCAATTAGCAACTTACACATGGTGGGGCTCATGAACTAGGCAAATAATACAAAAATAAATGAATTAATGTCTAAGTGGGTAATACTATGGGTTTGATTATTCTAACAAAATACCCAAAAAAAATCATGTAAAAACGTTGAACAATGAAGAAATAGTGTCAGTTCCCCACTATCTTGTTGTGAACCATTGCAATGCTGATGATTTCGAATTGGGAGAAACTTTCATTGTATATTTATGATTGGAATCCATTCAATATTCTCTATTCTTAATTCTCAAAAAGTTTCAAGTCGAAATTCCCAAGAGTTGTCTGTCAAAATGACTTTTAATGAGTAAACAATGACCATTTCCACTCCATTTTGATATATGCCATGGTAATGCTTATTATTTCAAATGGAGGAATGTATATCTAATAAATGTATGATGGATGGATAGTAATTAATATGTATTTCAAGTCTCATGTTCATTACTTAAGCAATGGAAGCCATTTTACTCATTTTTATTGCATTGGGAGAAGATTTGGTGCACTTTCCCCGAGGGTCAAAATTGTGACTTGGGGGTTTGTTGATTGCATGGGCAGACCCGGGTTTACTATAATTAATCAACAACACCCAAAACTCACTAGCCCTTTCGGCGACAGACCGCGAAGCGATCTAAAGTCTCACCCAAAGTGAATCTAATGGGTTGGCCAAGACTCAAGTGTCTTGGACTAGGTTCTGTTGATCCTACTTCTTCTCTCTTACTCCTGCGTGCCACTAGATCAACTAGCTCCGCGCATCGCACATCCCCTTCTACTCGAAAGACTTTTTACCCGTGCGATGCTTAACCCCGCACAAGTCGCACGATTTCCTCTCGCGTCGCACAACTTCCACTTACTCACAATATTCCCAACCTTACCACATCTCTGCGCACCGTGGAACACCCATCCTCTCCTTAACGCTAAGCCCTCAGCTCGCAATATCACGCACCGCAGCTCCTCTGCCAATGCAATACCACCTCTCTACGATATCTTACCACTACGACTTTGCGCTCTTAACGTTGACTGTGCCGATGTGCGAAACTTTTCTTCTCAGAAGTATATTGTGAGTAACTGGTCATTAGAGACAGACATAAAGGAGTCTTTAAACAACCTACT
>LPNX011114000.1:5476-52263 GCA_001517045.1 Pseudotsuga menziesii | reverse complement strand
TAATCTTGATGGGCTCGGTGATCGCTGGAATCTCTAGCTGTGGTCCCTCCACTTCGCGAGTGCCTTCTGATTCTGGAATGTTGGTATTGCGAGGATCCTCAACCGCTTCCTCTGATTCTGATGTGAAATTATAACATTCCAACGCCTCTTCTAGCTGGATAGTCCACTCAGGTTGGACTGGTACTGAGATAGTGTGATCCTCAAAAATATTAGTCTTGATGATATCTAGGTCCTGGGAAACACTTGGATGTTCTGATTCAAATGCGAAGGTGAGTAGGAAGCTGTCTGTCATAAGCGGCCATGTGGTTGTTCCCTTGCGCAGCTCGGTCTCTGTGTACCAATTCCTTGGAATTGTGTCCAGTGTGTGAATGAATCTGTGAACCCATTCATCCTCTGGAATGTCCGACCAGTTCTGTTCACATATCTGAATGTGTACCCTGGGGTAAGTTTCTCCTGTGTACTTCTGCTGAACATACTCTCTGTCGTCAGAGAATCTGATGGCCATCAATATTTTGATGTTATCCCATGATGCGATATTTTCTTTATGCGCATACCACCATCTTGCAGGTGTGACTCTAACTGCAAGGTCCATAGCTGCGATCCTCTGCTCAGGGGGAGTTTGTTGCTCAAATTGTTCGAGAAAATCTTGGATGTCTGTCAGACCATGATATGATGGAGTCTTATCGATCTTGGCACCAATCCATCGCAGTGACTTACTTATAAACGCACATCTGCGCGATGATACTTCGTACAGTCTGTTCTGCCAGTTTTCTAGACCAGCATCCGAATCCGATGCGCATGAGCTGTCGCATTGCCAACTAATATGCCCTTCTGCAGTGGGATTGATATAGTCATTTTGGTTTGATGTCATCTGGTAGAGACTCTCCATATTATGTTCCTCTTCCTCTACTCGGATATGTTCAATATATCTAGGTCCTTGGTAAGGATCCAGTGGTGCGATGACCCGGATCCGCGCATCCTCAAAGGTCATTTGTCTTTTCTTTAGGTCAATGACAGATTTTCTGCCAATTGCCCAATCAATACTCAGTAGTGTTGGATATGGTCGACTGTCACCGATGATTTCTATAACCTCGAAGTCCACAAAAGTACAAACTCTGTCAATATCAACTGGCACCTGCGATAATCGACCCAATGGCGATACTCGCTGCTAATTAGCTAATCTCAGGTGGATAGGGGATAGGGCTAACTGAGGACTACCCATCTGTTCCCATGTCTGCTTGGTTAGAACGTTCACCTCTGATCCCAGGTCTAGGACAACCTCATCCATTTCAAACTCACCAATCTAAGCTGTGAATTTCATCTCTCTTCCTGTCCTTGCATGTCTTGTAATATTATGGACAGCGCGGTGTGCACTGTCCGAGAGAGAGGGTTGTTGACACTGATCTATCATACGCTGTAGCTCACCAACAGCTTTATCGTTTCTCAGGAGTTTCAAGCAGCTGTGCAGGAAGGCTTGTATACTTCCTGTCGATTCATCTTCGTCACATCTTCTGGATGTGGTAGCCTGCTATGCCTGCTCAGGGTTATTGCTACAAGGTACTTGCTGCGGTATGCCCCTAGACGGCGGTACCTGCGGTCCTGCTAGTGTAAGTTCATCAAAGGAAGCCTTAGCTTCGTGAAAGGTCTCCTTATTCTTCTATAGTTTGAGTGCAGTTGCTTTAGTAGGAGCTCTGCGCACCCACCCCTGACTTGTGTTCTGTCTGGTCTCCTGCGATGTGCCACTAGTGGAAGCACCGCTCCGAGTCACAATGTTAACTGCTGGTTCTGGTTCCTTAGGTTCAGCAGCAATAAGCTGGATGTTCTGGTGTGCAACTGGTTTAGGATCTCTGATCTTAGCTATCAAGATGGGACACTCTTCTATGGTATGGTCATAAGATTTGCAGTAATTACAAGTAGTAGTAGTGTTCTGGCAGTCCCTAGCATAGTGTTCGACAATTCCACAATTATAACAAGTGACTGGTCCATGACCTTGAGCAAAACCTCCTCCTCTTGCGAAGCCTCCTCCTCTGCCTCGTCCTCTGAATCCTCCTCCTCGGCCTCCATACGTCTGAGCCGGCTGTGGTCCTGTTGCTGGACCCTGCGTGTCTGCTTGGACTCTGTACACATCCTGTGTTCTTTCTGACAGGAGATCATAAGCTCGGCAATCTTGTGGATCATGCCCAATGGATTTACAGAAGATACAATAGAGATTTTTAGGTGTCTGTACATACTTTTGAAGCAAAGGGCATTGCTGAGGTGGATGCCCTTGAGTTCTACATATTTCACACCATGGCCCTTGTGTTCATGGTAAGGGGTTAGGAGCCCCTGACACTAAATATTCTGCAAAGACTGGACAGTTGTCTTTACTGTGGCCCTATTCTCTGCACTTTATGCACCATATGTCTTGCATAGCCTCTTTCCCTTTTTTAAGTTCATGTATCTGTAAGGTGAGGTTGGCCAACTGGGTCTGTAGAGTTGTCATCCCTGTACTGGTTTCTGCTAAAGGTGAAGCCTCTAGTTTCATTGCCATCTCTAGCACTTCATCTTGAGTAGTGAGTTTCTGTTGCATTAGTGGCATTCTGATATGAGGGAGCAGCGCTGCAATAAACCATTATTTATGCTGCTCCGGCGCAAACTCAAAACTTACTTGGTCGATAAGAGCTTTGAATTTCTGGTCAAAGTCCCATACTGACTCTGATGGTAGCTGTTTAATATCCTTAAGATCTGTAATGCACTGAGACTCAGATTTAGGTTTCTTAAACTCTTTAATCATGGCGTTCTTGACCTGGGCGAGCGTCTTGGGTAATGTAGTATACTTTATGTACCATGTCAAGGCTCTATCTCTGAGTGTGGTAACCAACTGTACAAGTTTAAGGTTATCATCGTTGATTGTTTTAATGGTCCACATAGCTTCGCATAGGAACCAATGTTGTTCCGTATCTTCTGCTCCTGTACCTTTAAAAATAGGTAGCTTCATGTTTTCTCCCATTCTATTTCTCTGTGGTGGGTTCTGAATGACTGGAGTACTACCACTCAGTAGTGTAGGTGAAGGTTCTGTAACGGGAGTAGGTACTGACTGTGAACTACTATATGGAGTACCTACGGGATTATTCTGAGTCCCTGTCTGTTTCTATGGAGTATAGGGGTGGTAAGGGATACCCCCCTCTGGTTCTTCGGTGGTGCTAGGGCTCTGCTGTCTAATACTGTTTGAACTGTCTTCAAATATAGGAGAACTAAATGCTACTTTATACTTCTTTCCACTCCGTGTTCATCCAATGTCATCGAAATCACTTTCAAACTCTTGTGACATTACTAGCTTTACTTATTCATCTGAGACTAGATCCATTGTTCCTTTTTCATATAGCAGGATATTAAGGGACAAGTTTAGAGATCTTAGGTACTTACCGCGATATCCTTTGAAGAAGTATTGTTCGGCTGCACTGAAGCTCTTTCTCTGGTCAACTGCAAACTCTGTAACGTAGCCTTCTAGCACACTAGTAAGCCAGAAGTCCACTGCTCTCATAATCGGATTGTCAAGGTTCTGTACGGTCTGAATCAGCTCCGGTGTCTAGATGATGTTTCTTTTCTTCTTGAATGTGTTGCTATCTGTCAACTTGGATAACCAATCGAAAATCTCGTTTCCGTAGGTTACAAAAAATATAGCGTGTATGTCTGAAGCGATATGCTTCTCTACCCAGGCCTCTGTGCTTAGTATCGGACTCCTATTCTCTTTCTTGGCGAACTCCCTTAAGTATGAATCCAACCACTGGTGGAACTCTTCTCTCATAGGATGCCAACAGAACATGGACTCCCAGTCGTTTAAACCGGCATCGGAACCATTTGTTGATTGCATGGGCAGACCCGGGTTTACTATAATTAATCAACAACACCCAAAACTCACTGGCCCTTTCGGCGACAGACTGCGAAGCGATCTGAAGTATCACCCGAAGTGAATCTAATGGGTTGTCCAAGACTCAAGTGTCTTGGACCAGGTTCTGTTCATCCTACTTCTTCTCTCTTACTCCTGCACGCCACTAGATCAACTAGCTCCGTGCATCGCACATCCCCTTCTGCTCACAGGACTTTTTACCCGTGCGATGCTTAACCCCGCGCAAGTCGCACGATTTCCTCTCGCGTCGCACAACTTCCACTTACTCACAATATTCCCAACCTTACTGCATCTCTGCGCACCGCGGAACACCCATCCTCTCCTCAACGCTAAGCCCTCAGCTCGCAGTATCACACACCGCAGCTCCTCTGCCAATGCGATACCGCCTCTCTGCGATATCTTACCACTATGACTTTGCGCTCTTAACGTTGACTGTGCCGATGTGCGAAACTCTACTTCTCAGAAGTATATTGTGAGTAACTGGTCATTAGAGACAGACGTAAAGGAGTCTTTAAATAGCCTACTAAAATGCTTCAACTTATCTTTATCCTCTTGCATTATCATGAGCAGAACAATACATACATTCATCTACGGCAACTAAAATTACATGCATAATAACCAGTAATAGTAAGCAAGTACAATCACATTCATACAACACATAACACGCAGATTTAACGTGGTTCACCCCCGGGATGGGAGTTACGTCCACCAAACTGTGCTTCTATTATATATCTTGAGGGAAGTTAGCACAGTATGTTGCACTGCATATGCAGCAGGAGGTCTCTTCTAGATCTCTGGTCTATCTCTATGTTGCCTTTCTTCCAATATATCCTTCCCTCACTGTTCTCTCTGTGGGTGGTTACATACAGACTCAAATGACTCACAGACAACTAGGTGTCTGGATCGTTACAACGCAGTCTGTCTGACTGATTCCTGAGTCTACAAAACTATCAACTGACCAACTATCTAACTGACTGATTAGCTAACCCTTTACAATACAAAAATTCAATCTTTTATAGGCAGCCCGAAGGTCGTGCCATTACAACACTGTGGGCCTGTCCCAACAGTAAACCCATACCCTAATTAGTGACAGTCGGTCCTCTCTGTCCTTCAGGTAGTCGCTTCCCATCACACTGTAGCTCTCTGCAGTCTTCCATGATTCTCGGCACTGACCATGGGTACTATGCACCACTTCTCTTTCTGTCCTTCACCTTCAATGCTTGATCCTCATTGCTCCTTCTTCTTTATGAGGGTCGCTGAGCCCTCCTGTCTTCCGTCACTGCCTTCAATGCAGTGGTTGAGCTTTCTTCTCTCGGCCGCTCAGGTACCGTTGCCTTCTTGACTTTTCTATCCCAAAAGTCATGGTTTCCAGCTCTTCTCTCCAGCTGGAAACGTGCTACGGCATCGTAGCTCTGCCCTGTCCTTTTTCCGCCAAAACTTCTCTCTTTCCGCCAAAACTAGCAGCTTCTTCTGTAGCTGCGGGATCCTGCTCCAACATGGTTGTTTTGGAAAGAGTCATAATAGACTGTATAAAATGAACCATGATGCATATGAGACTTTGGAAAGGTCCCTTACACATAACCATCCTCTTTTAATAAATTCAAGTGACTTTGGGATCATTTGTGAAGCCATTTCTGGTAATTACCCAGGGGGAATTGGACCCCCAATTTTCTAGTAAAGAATCCTACTTTGAACAGAACATTAAACAAGTTTGGAGAAGTGATTGGGAGGTCAGAAAACATACATGAGCATGGTATTTAAGTTATATTATCATTAATGTACCTGCAGAGAAAATTTGGAAGCATTTGGGTCAATTTGGAGGTCTAGACATCAAAACTAGTCAAGAGCCAAAATTGAGAAAAATTGGAAAATTGGGCATTTTAAAAAAGTTCCAAAAATGGGACATTACATTACTATTCTCAGGATCCATTTCTCCAAGCGCAGTAAGCAAGTTTTTCAATTGGGTGGGACAGGTTTGGAGTACTTCTAAAGCCGACATAACATTGGGTACTTGAGCCAAATCTTCTACTATGTTGTAGTATTGGGCAGCACATGCGTTAGGGTTGATAATGGACTTATGAAGGGTACCCTTTGGTGGGTGGAAAATTTATTTGAGAATATGTTTGTCAATGTGAATACCATTACTAGGAGGAGGTGTGGAAGCTGAAGGTTTTTCAGGGGGAACGTCATCAATTTTATTTTGTGTAGGTGGGTCATAACTTTGTGATCTTGTGTTCAAGTTAACCATTTCACCAGACATCATTCTAACTTCATCAGTGGGCAAAGAAGGTTCATTCAAGGATTTATGATCAATAAATTATTTTTGGGAAGGGAAAGGATCTTTGAAAACTGCTAGGGTGGGTGAATTTTTCAAAAACTTATCGATTTCCTCACGACAAGGACATTCTTTAGTGAAATGGTCATCTTCGCAAATTAAGCAAGGATATTTTACCTTTCTCTTACCGTTTGAATCAACATCTAGCTTCTAGATTCTATGAGAGAGACATCTCGAAAGTTTCTCAGCCATGGTGGTGGATAAAATTTTCTAATCTAAGTCAAAAAGAGGGAAACACACAAACAGACCTACATAGAACTAAAGGTCACAAGCAATCTTAAGTGATAGGACAAGTTCAAAATACTCGATCTCTCACCAGGATTGCCAAGAAGGTGGAACTCGCGATATACCATAGGGGTACGTGCATAGTAATCTCCTTGAATGTTGTTTTCAGTGTATTTCTCCAAAAAAGACTGCCAAAAGGTTTTTCTCAGTTGGATAAGGAATTCTAGTGGGGTCTCCCGATATACACAAGGTACCTGGCAGCTCAAATCGGTAGTAGTATTATCTAATGCACAACCGTCCACAAGGAGTCTTGTAATATACAATAGAGTACATGAAGTAGCTTTCTACATACCTCAATGGTACGTGAAAGGTCATTTGATATACTGACAGTACATGGAAGAACCACACAAGTCCCAGGTTGTAGTGCAGACAAATTAACAACAACTGCTACATTTTACGATGCCCGAACATGTCACTAACCTATCACTCAAATTTTTATACAATTTTAACCTAAAGATACTATTAATTTTATCTATATGATTAGGTGAATGTTTGTGAGGTGTTTTCTCCAATAATGCAGATTACATCTATATGAAAATGCACTTTTTGACTTCGATGAGAACTAGCTAAGGTAAGGAAGAAACCGTTTTTTTCTTTTCAACAACACACTAAATCAAATGCCACTTTCAACAATCAAAACAAGATCCAATCAAGAAATGCAAAGAGAGAGTTCTTTCAAACAAAAATATTTTTCAACAAGCACTCAAAAGTCTTTGAAATGCAAGAAAGAAAATTGATCCTCTAACGTGCATGCAAAATTAACTTTTGCTACAATGTCAAAAAGACCTATTCTTGTAAATCAATCATGCAAATGAAAATAAAAAATTTCATAAGCATAAACAAGAATAAAATAACATGATGTTTTTTGTATTTTTCTGGAAAATGTGAGGCACGCAAAGTAGCTTTTAAAAGAAACTAACTCTAGAAAGAGGCGATAGGTTTTCTCTTCAAAAGAAAATTTTTTAGACACTTCATTAAAAACCGAAATTGAACTATTCTTCCACTTTCTTCTCTAACAATGAAGAAGTTAAATGTTTTTTGTACCTGAGCTCAAAAAGAGAATCGGGTTCACAAAAACCAGCAAACTCAAATAGCAAGCAGACAATCAAATCACTCAAAAAATCTTCAGAGAACAAGTCCGTTCAAAAAATTGAAAGGATTTTTTTTTAAAACAGACAGTTTAAAATCCTACCTCGGGACGTTGAGAAGCACTCCACTAGAGTGTCGTAGGTCAAATTGGTGCTTTTATCTTCTCGACACAGGCGGTGTTGGCTCTTTGTCAATTCAGAAAGAAGGTGTTGTTGGCATGCTGGACGAAGAAGGGACATGCGCCCTAGGAGGATCGGAGCTCTATCAACCAAAGAGAGGTGCACCGCCTGAATAGTAGGATGAAAGGCCAAAGGCATGCCCAGCACTCACATCTGATCATGTAGGAACTAATCCTATAATTATATCAAAAAGGCCCAGCACTTACATCTGATCAACACATGATCGAAGAAAGGCTCAACATCTCTATCTAATCAACACATGTTGCGAAGATAGATACTGCACTTATATCTGATCAACATAGACAGAGTATTTAAAGTAGATGAAAAAAATTATAAAAGACTGAAATGATTAGATGGGTTATGCATTTTACAATAGTAAGTAATTTATTTCAATATGTAGGTTATTATAAAAAATAACAATAACCTGGTTATCTATTTTATTGTTTTACAAACTGATGTACGTAAATATATTGGAAAAGAAATAGCAACAGGTAAAAGGAATGTTATGTTAATGGATTACCTTAGTAGATAAATGAAGTATTCCTTTTATTTCAAGTTAAATATGCATGAGAATAAATTGTGTTATGTTATCAATATATTCCTTTGTGTTTTATTTAATAACTATTTGCAAATGCACTAGAAAAGATATAGTTAAACTACTTTAGTACATACAGTTAAATAAGGAAATAAACTATAATTACTTAGTTCATTTACTTATAATATTAACTAAACTAAAACTAACAGTTACTATAAACAAGAAGGATTTTATGAAAACTATTTTAAATTATCAAGAACAGACTAGTTACCGAATTGATGTTTACAAATAACTCTAATAAAATTCTTTCTAACATTTCAGTAAAAACTATAAGAATATGAAATAACTAACATAAAAATAAATACCTATTTAAGAAAGAACTGTTTAAAATTTAGAAACAGGTTATACCTATAATGATAATCTACTCGGTCAAAACCCTAAACTAGAAATCATTATTATAAATAAAAATATATAAGCTACAATCCAATTAATTGGATTATTTTTATAAATAAACAATTAAATTACGAGAGACTAATTACAGTCCTTAAGGACAGATAAAAGAACAAACATTAAAATATCTCATAAATTTTTCACAACACACTTATAACATTATTTAAAACAAATTTAATTCATAACATAACCTATTAAATAATAGACAAATTGAAAGATTTATTTAAACAAGGGTTCATTCAGAAAAACCCTAGCTCGTAAATTCCTAAGCCAACAAGTAAAACAATTTATAATATGACTGAGTGAGAGTCTTAAAAACATTAACAATAATCTAATACAAATAATAAACAGTAAATTATTATTTCACACTCAAATAGGGTTAAAAAAAACCTAAGTTACACAAAGTCACAAAGTATTCCGCAAAACGAGTCTGAGCTCGAAGGAAACCTTTTAAAAATTAACCCAATGTATTGCTTGACAGGCCGAAAGGCTTTAAACTTATACAGTGTACAAAAAACCAGCTTTCATTTGGTGCACCCATATCATGGCATGGGTTTAATAAACAAAACTAACAGGCTATTTATCAAAACCTACATCCTTGTAAAATGTTTTTAAAACAAGAAGAGAGCAATTACAAGTCACGACATTGAGCCAGAGCCACCCTACTATATGCGAGGGTTTAAAACAAAAAAAAAACTTATAAACTGAAGACTAATAACCCAAGATTGGGAAAAACCAATTCTGTAACTTCTTCCAATGGAAAATATTTTCCCTAAGGTCTGAACAAGTAGGGAGAGCCCCTATGTAACCAGGGCTTACCCGAAGACTGAATGCTGGTCCGAGTGTGAAGTGGTCCCTTCAGCCAATAAGGAAAACCATCACCTAAATTTGAAAACCAAATCATAAGTTAATACCTAAATTTATAATGGTAACTGTAAGTCTTATAGCTTACAAACTGTGTAAAAATAATTGTTACCTGTAAATGTTGAAAGACCGAGGTCACGAAGAAGGAAGACCGACACCACGAGCAGTGCAACCCTCGAATTCACCTAAGAAGGAGGCAGTTGGGTTCAAGTTATTAACTACATCGACAAATGGAGCAATAGAAAGCAATGGTAGCGGAAAAACCACGACTTCAACACTGAAACTATCAACTGTGTAATACTACCCTCACACACAGCAAGATTTGTTTGCAGAAATCAACTCAAGCATGAGTTGTGAACTTCACAACTCTCACCCTAAGTGACAGCAATCCAAAATGCACAGACAGTGGAGCTGAAGGCGAGTACCTATGAGCCCTCATGGACGTAGTGAACCCAACAAGGAAAAGACCGAAACCCTTGCTGAACAATGAGGAATAAGGTTGCAAGGTAAAGGTTATAAGTCATGTATTGCATGGAGAGGAGAGTTCCACGTGCCCACGAATCTATCCACTTCACGGTGGGTTCATTTGTATAGTCTCCACTACAATAATTCGGATCAAATAATTGTTAATTATTTACATCATTGCACATAATGATAATGTATCATATACATAAAATCAATATCCTATTATTTTCCCAACGAAGTCAAGCGTTGATAATGAACGAGGTTTGTGCCATCATTTAACCTAATGTTTAAACCATGAAATCATCTTTGGTAAGAACCATTTTATTTTATGATTTTGATGCCGTGTTATATAAAGATCATATGACCTTTCTTAATCCAACTTGTAAGAAAAATTTTAAGAGGATAGTAGAAGCTTTAACAGGATTGTTAATGCCTTTATTGACTTTTTTTATAATCATGAACTATGATTGTTTAAGCTATAAGAACTAGATTAAAATCAATAAAGTTTTTATAGATATGGTTAACATTTATACACAAGAATAGCTCCTACTCTTTAAATATACCTACAGTACTGGATGTAGGATAGATATCTTACAAATATATGATCTTTGGTCTCCATAATTTTACCAAGCTCTAAGATGAATTACACCAAGGCTAGGTTGGAAATGGGAGTTTAGGATAGTAATTTACCTAGTATTTTATTGCACTAACTTTACATATAAGTAAATAGTAGGGTAATGTGAAGTTGTCGCATTATGTTGGTCATGAAGAAAACGGGAATTCAAGTCACAACCTGATGATTTTTATGCATAGGATACCTTGTAAATTACAAGCAATGTTAAGCTAATAAATTTACTATATTGAATCCTAATTGAAACAGAGCTGAAAAGTACATAGTAGGATTATGTTTTGAAAGACTTAGGTCTCTTTCTATAATGATAAGTAGCATTTTAAATATTAAAACAATAATAGCAATAAACTCTTATGTCAGAGAAAGAGTTACGATACAAAATCATGAGCTTTATTAGGAACTGGAAATAACTTAGAGTAAGGTTAGAAGGAGGTTTTATCTATCTTAACGATCTACCTGTTAAAAGACAAACAGTAGGGTGACATTAATAACCCTTAGGACACAAGGATTAAATAATATCATAATTGTGAATCAAGTAAAAGAAACATTACTTTACCTTGCAGGACCTTGAGTCTTCTAACCAAAATTTTACTCTAGCAGTACTTTTATGTTAAAATAAGTATATCTGGTTCAACGCCTTAATAAACTTTTACTGGGTCAAAAATTTACCTGTCAAGCCTGTAAAGATTCAAAAATCCAGATACGTTAAAATTTGCTAAGTAAGCCCCATCTAGAAAGTAACTCCTCACCTACTTGACATTCAAACCATCAGTACAACTATATATTTGAATGCAGATTATTCACATCACAAATTAAAATTAAAACAACATTAATATTTATGTGTTAAATTCAATGGATACTTTTAATTATCTGTTTCATTTCTTCTATTAGCTGCTAGTAGTTGTTTAAATACAACTGTAAACATTTTATGTTATCTCAAAATTTTAATATTTTGTGAAAAATTGGGGTTTTGACAGAGAGCATCGACGCTCTTTAGTCCATAGTGAGAAGCACCATTGGTACTATGTGTAAAAGGAAGAATGGCGCCGACCCTCCAAGATGTGGAAAAATATGACCAAGATGGCTCAGGTCGGGATTTCTGGGAGGTTAAAGGGAAATATATAATTTCCATGAAGGCTGATAGGAAAATGTGGAATTCCCAGCTGCAACACCCATTTTTAATTCATAGAAATCTTTGTCTCTTTCTTTGTAGTATTGTTCAAACATAAACTTTCTTTTGAAGTACTTCTTAAAAAATCTCCAGGTTAAGTACTCTTTCAAATTTTTTACCATCTTCATATCTTGCCACCAGATATCGACTTCTCTAGTCAAATTGTAGATAGCCATTCTGGACTTAATTCTGTAAATATAGAAGTATTTCTTCATTCCCAATAAACAAACTTCTTCTTCCTCACCTTTCGGGATTTCTGGGAGGTTAAAGGGAAATATATAATTTCCATGAAGACTAATAGGAAAATGTGGAATTCCCAGCTGCAACACCCATTTTTAATTCATAGAACTCCTTGTCTCTTTCTTTGTAGTATTGTTCAAACATAAACTTTCTTTTGAAGTACTTCTTAAAAAATCTCCAAGTTAAGTACTCTTTCAAATTTTTTACCATCTTCATATCTTGCCACCAGATATCGGCTTCTCTAGTCAAATTGTAGATAGCCATTCTGGACTTAATTCTATAAATATAGAAGTATTTCTTCATTCCCGACAGACAAACTTCTACTTCCTCACCTTTCTCTACTTCCCCATTGAACATGGGAGGCTTTATTTTCTTGAATTCCCTAGAAATTTCTTCGTAGGGTTTATACTTCCTTCTCCTAGGTTTATGGTCACTTTCACTACTGTCACTCATGTGCTTATACCTTCCATTGTGTGACCTTGCATTAACCTCTGAAGAAGTTTCACTATCAGAATATTTTATTTTCTTTCCTTCATGTTTTAAGATGTTTTAGAATCCATTTCGTAAACATTTCGTTTCTCTTTTCCTTTGTTATTCATATTATCTAGTAACATTTGATTGTTAGTTTTTCAACATTAAGCTAGCATTATTAGGATCTTTAACCGAGAGAATAACATGTACAACAATCAAACACAAGAGATAATGAACACAGTGTTTTTCCTCGGGGAAACCATAAAGGAAAAAACCCCACAACTTCCTCAGAGATAGAATCAGCACCAAAATAGTAAAAGCCCCAAAACAGTAAGTGATCTCCCAACAGCAGTAATCTTCTTCTTGTCTAGCCCCAGTGTCTTCTCCTTCCTCAACTATGTGCTACACTTGAGTGTGTATAACTTGTGTGATAAATAGAGACTTCAGTTCTCTATTTATACTAATCCTGACATGACTAAAACCCTACTAGGGTCGACCTCTATTAGGAGAGTCTAATAACCCTAGTGCCCCAAAACTGCAGGGACTTTACCACTTAGACAATCGGAGGGTTACCCACCATGACTTGACATGACTTGCTTACATTATTGATCCTCCCGATCGGAGCATTGGGGCATGACAACATGACTCAAATAAATAATAGATACATCTTGGAATAAACATCGGGTTACAATACATAAGATACATAGATGAATACATTTCGAAGTTACAAATACATCAACACTCCCTCTTAACTAGGAAGGTATTATTTCGACACAATTTTCAGCACTAGTATTCTTCTCTGTATCAGCTGGATCATCTCGTCTTCTGCATCTCAAGTCTTTTGAGTCTTCAAGTCATCTTCGTCTTCAATTCATCTTCATCATCGGATCTAGATCATCTCTCGATCTGGATCATCACTGGATTTGGATCATCACTGGCTATCATCACTGGATCTGGATCATCACGGGTGCTATCTCATGATTCTTGTTGTCATAGGAAGTTCTATAGAGCCAGCCCTTTTTCATCCTGGTTGTAGGCCTAGCCTCCATGTAGGTCTTTTCCAGCACTTATATCTTATCAACACATGATATGAAGAATGGCTCATCATTTCTATCTGATCAACACATGATGCCAAGATAGATACTGCACTTACATCTGATCAACACATGATACGAAGAATGGCATGCCCAACACTTACATCTGACCTACTCGTCAGAAAGGCACGCCCAGCACTCACATCTGATCATGTAGGAACTAATCCTATAATTATATCAAAAAGGCCCAGCACTTACATCTGATCAACACATGATCGAAGAAAGGCTCAACATCTCTATCTAATCAACACATGATGCGAAGATAGATACTGCACTTACATCTGAACAACACATGATACGAAGAATGGCACTGCACTTACATTTGATCAACACATGATTCAAAGAATGGCACAGCACTTACATTTTATCAACACATGATGTGAAGAATGGATTAGCACTTATATCTGATCAACACATGATGCAAAGAATGGATTTGCACTTACATCCATCCAGGAGGGAACACATCCTACTCACAATGATGGAAGGGCTTGCACTCATATCTGATCTTGTAGGAACCAATCCTATAGTCATATCAGAATGGCCCCCAGTCCTCCTCGACTGAGCTACCTGGTAACTGACCAGGTGCCTCCATTCTCCTAGAGAATGGAAGTTTCCCTTACATCCGACCTACTCGTTGGAATGGCCAACACTCACATCTGACATGGAAGGAACTTAATCTTTTAGCCATGATAGAATGGTTCAACCCTTACATCTGATAAAGTGGGAACACATCCCTTTATCACATCAGAATGGCTACTTAGTCCTACACTGAGTGTTCCTGGTAACTGACCAGGTGCCTCCATTCCTAGAATGCCAATTGACCTTACATCTGTCCTGCTCGACAGAATGGACAGCACTCATATCTGACATGGAAGGAACCAATCCTCTCACCATGATAGAATGGCTCATCCCTTACATCTAAATATGGAAGGAACCAATCCTCTCACCATGTCAGAATGGCTATGGGTCTCATCACTTTCTCTTGGAGGGAACCTCAATCTGGAGAACACCAAGCTTCTCCCTGAAGTACTCGAACTTCAACCTAGCCAATGGCTTCATTAATACATCAGCTATCTATTCCTCCGTCGCAACATACTGGAGCTTCACTGCTCCCCTCTGCACCATATCCATGATATAGTGATACTTGATCTCGATATGCTTTGACTTGTCATGGAACACTGGATTCTCTGACAACTTCATGCAACTCTATTTGTCACAATGTATACAAGTAGCATCCAACTGGAGATCAAATATATCAGACAATAGCTTCTGTAGCCATACTGCCTCACAACTAGCTGAACAAGCTGCGACATACTCTGCTTCAGCTATACTCAATGCCACATAGGATTGCTTCCTGCTAAACCAAGAGATCACACCTGATCCCATACTGAAGCAACATCCTGAAGTACTCCTCCCATCGATGGCACTTCCTGCCCAATCTGAATCAACATAACCTTTCAAGTTAATATTTTGATTCGCATCATACTTGAGCCCATAATCAATTGTACCCTTCAGGTAACTCAAAACATGCTTTGCATCAATCAAGTGAATACTTCTCGGATCTGTCAAGTACAAGCTCAAGGTGTTCACAGCAAAGCAAATGTCTGGTCTCGTGTTCATCAGGTACATCAATGAACAAATCATCTGACGATACATCTTAGCATCAACCGACTCTGATGAAGCATCACACAATAGCTTCAGGTTTGATGCTATGGGTGTGGTCATAGCCTTGCAGTCCATCATCCCAAACTTCTTCAAGATTTCTATTGCATACTTCCCTTGTCCAAGGAATATTCCATATGTACTCTGCCACACCTCCATACCTAGAAAGTAATGCATCATCCCCAATTCCTTCATTTCGAACTCAGCAGCAAGCTTTCTCTTTGTATCAGCAATCAACCCATCCATACCTGTCACAAATAGATCATCTACATATAGTAGAAGCATCACTGGGTTGCCATCCTCAACCTTATAGTAAAGGTTGGAATCTACTTTACTCTTGGTAAAGCCCAAACTGGATAGAAAGCTATCAAATCTGCCGTACCAGGTCCTGGGTTCTTGTTTCAAACCGTACAGGGTTTTCTTCAATCTGCATACATGAGACTCTCTATTATGTGTCTCAAAACCGAGTTGTTGTTCTACATACACTTCCTCTTCCACTACACCATTCAAGAAAGCAGTCTTGACATCCATTTTGTGTATCTTCCATTTCATCACTATAGCCAGAGAAAGTACTAATCTGATGGAAGTGTATCTGGCTACAGGTGCAAAGGTTTCTTCATAGCCTATTCCTTCTTTCTGAGAGAAACCTCGAGCTACAAATCTTGCCTTATACTTTTCAATGCTACCATCTACAGCATGCTTGATCTTGTAGATCCATTTGGAAGTTACAACTGACTTCCCTTCTGGTCTTGGAACAACATCCCAAACATCATTCTTCATGATCGATTGATATTCTTCGATCATAGCATCCTTCCATTATTTCCGTTCTACTGCTTCTTCATAACTGGAAGGTTCTTTATCAATGAAATCACATAGTAAAGCTACATACCCGGAGCAGGATCTGGTTCTCTTTCTTTCTTTGTGATTCTCTTCTAGAGCCCCATATCTTTCCGCACCTTGGATAAGTTCACATACCCAAGCATGTTTCCTCTTATGAGGATTCTTCTCCAGAGGTGGATCTACAGGTCTTTGTGGTTCCTCGACATCTCGATCTTCTTCTTGATCTTTTTAGTTCATGGTTGTGTCATGAATTCTGGGTACTTTTGCTTCTGCTTCTTCAGGTTCTTCAGCAGGTCTCTTTCTGGATTTGTTGTAAGCCGTGTCTTCATCAAATGCCACATCCCTACTAATGTCAATCTTCTTGTATCCTGGGAAATAGATTTTGTAAGCCTTCGAGCTTTCAGAGTATCCCACAAATATGCCCTTCTTTTCTGAAGGATCTAATTTTGTTCTCTTCTCTTTTTGAATGTGTATGTGCACAGCACAGCTGAATATTCTGAGATGGCTGACTTCTGGTTTCTTGCCGGAGAATACTTCTTCAAGAGTATTGTTCTCGAGTACTCTATGTGGAGTACAGTTCTGTACATACACCACTGTTCTAGTAGCTTCAACCCAAATATGCATAGGAAGATCTTGATCATGAAGCATTTGTCTTGTAGCTTCCATGATGGTTCTATTATTCCATTCCGTAATCCCATTCTGTTGTGGATTATAAGGAGTGTACAACTCCCTCTTAATCCCTGATTCTTTGCACAGCTCTTTGAATTCATTCGAAGTGAATTCTCCACCATTATCTGATCGAAAAGTCTTGATCTTCTTTTCAGTGTGGTTCTCGATCAAGGCTTTGAATTCCTTGAACTTACTGAATACTTCATCTTTGTTCTTCATGAAATAAACCCATGTCTTTCTAGAAAAATGATCAATAAAAGAAACATAGTATGCATACCCACTTAGTGAGTTTGATGACATAGGACCGCATACATCTGAGTGGATGATTTATAGTATGCCTTTGGCTTTGCTTTCGCTGCTAGGAAATGTATTCTTGGTATTCTTCCCTTTCGCACATCCTTTGCAAACTCCATCATGTTTTGCTTGGAATTATGGAAGACCTTCAACAGCTTTGCTTGCAACAGGTAGTGCTTTGTAATGCACATGTGCAAGCCTTCTATGCCAAAGCTCATTTTGCTCTACTGTGTCATGGATCAAGGCTTGTTCTGGATGGCCCTTCAACTTGTAAAAACCTCCTTCTTGTTCTCCAATCACTACCACATCATCGATAGTCTTTCCTCTAGGCCACATAATGACTTGACCATCTATGAATGCAACCCTCATTCCTTTTGCATCCAATGCTGATATGGAGAGAAGGTTTTTCTTGAGTCCTGGCACAAACAATACTTCTTTCATTGTTAGGGACTTACCAGAGTCTAGTTTATATGAATATTACCCACTACCTTTTATTGGATATTGGTAGTCATCTCCTAGCTTCACCTTGTGAGGTGATTCATGTTCTGACAGTCTCACAAAGGATTCCCTGAATCCCTTCATATGTTTGGAAGCCTCACTATCTATAAGCCAATAATCACTTCCATGAGAAATGTTACCTATGAGAGCGGAGATCAAAACATATTCATCCTCGCTTGAAGAATCTTCACTTTCATTTATGGATCTCTTCTTGGATGGTTCATCATCCTCTACAGCATGAACATGATGTCTTCTTTTGTTCCCCTTCTTCTTATGAGAGTGGCCCTTGTTCTTAGGGAATTCTTTTTCAAAGTGTCCTCTTTCATCACATGTATAACATCTCAATTTTGATATGTCTCTTCTGAGATGAGAATTATTACCTTTGGAGTAATGAGGTATTCTTATGATTTTCTTGGAGTGGGATATGAGGGATTGGTCTTTACTTCCCATATTCTCTTCTCTAGCTGCTATCCATGCTTCTTCTTGAGAACATTATTCCCATAGTCTTCTGAATTTGAATAACTTCTTTCTAGCACAGATTCCTTGAATGAAAGCATCCTATGACCTAGGAAGGCCATTTAGTGTTGTCATCACAATCTATGCATTCTCCACTTCTTCATCTACAGCTTCTAATTGTTCCTTGATCTGAGAAACCCTTGTGAAGTAAGACTGGATAGTCTCTGCATTTTGAATCTTCACATTCTTCAGTTGATTCCTCAGAGTCATCTTCTGATTTATGTTCTTTCCTTCAAAAAAATTGGTTAGGGCATCAAACATAGCTTTAGGTGTCTTGAGAGAGGACACCTATGGGATAAGGTGATCCTTGATAGAATCAGCAATGATCCTCTTTTCCATAACCATCTTCTTCTTATGTAAGGCCTTTTCCTCATCTCCCTTTGGAACTGGAACTTCCTCATGAATGTAGGAGTCTAATTCATTCTCTTCCAAGACCAGGGAGATCCTATACTTCCAGGCTCAGAATTTATTAGCTCCCTCAAGCTTTTCATCAAGCTTGGTATGATGAGACATCTTTATAAATGAGAATCTCAAATGGAAATACAAGAGATCTTAGATCTTACCAGGTCAAAATGTCGGATCTGGCACTTGAGTTGAAATCCTCCAGAGCTGGTTCAGGAGAAAATTAGGGTTTTTCTTTTCTAGAGTTCTGTCCACCCAAATGCCTTGAAATTTGTCCCTAACTTTGATTTTGGGGAGGAGATCAATCCAGGCCTAGGATCACTGGAAAATTCATCTTCTGTGAAAAGACCTAATTTCCAACAATAATGGTAGGTCCAAAACTGAAAAACCTCAGAATTGGATTCTGCTTCGACAGAAAGATGCGCCCTAAGGAGGAGAGTTATTCCACCTTACTTTTTCTGAAAATATATGGAGGAAGATCCACAAACTAGGAAGCCCTAGTTCCCATAGCTGCACAGTGTCTTCTTCTCAGATTAGCTTTGATACTATGTTAGTTTTTCAACATTAAGCTAGCATTATTAGGCTATTTAACTGAGAGAATAACAAGTACAACAATCAAACACAAGAGAAAATGAACACATTGTTTTTCCTCGGGGAAACCATAAAGGAGAAAACCCCGCAACTTCCTCAGAGATAGAATCAACACCAAAATAGTAAAAGCCCCAAAACAGTAAGTGATCTCCCACCAGCAGTAATCTTCTTCTTGTCTAGCCCCAGTGTCTTCTCCTTCCTCAACTATGTGCTACACTTGAGTGTTTATGACTTGTGTGATAAATAGAGACTTCAGTTCTCTATTTATACTAATCCCGACATGACTAAAACCCTACTAGGGCTGACCTCTACTAGGAGAGTCTAATAACCCTAGTGCCTTGGAACTGCGGGGACTTTACCACTTAGACAATCAGAAGGTTACCCACCATGACTTGACATGACTTGTTTACATTATTGATCCATCCTCCCGATAGGAACATCGGGGCATGAAAACATGACTCAAATACATAATAGATACATCCCGAAATAAACATCAGGTTACAATACATAAGATACATAGATGAATACATTCTGAAGTTACAAATACATCAACATTGATTCATTTCCAGAATTCTTTCATTGTCTACTTGGACAATATATGGTTCCTTTTTTAACTCCTTAACTTTCTGTATCAACTCTTGATTGTTCAAATCTACATAAAATTTGTCATGGTTGTTATATTGAGAACCATTTTCTGCAGATGCTTCAACACCTTCCATTTTCCTGCAAAACAGATTTTATATTTCTGTATAGAAATAAATACAAATAAAATTAATTTATTGGTTTTCTTACTTAGATACAAGTGATCCAATCAGGCTTAGTGTTTGGAAACTCGCTCTGATACCACATGAAACATCCCTAAATTTTGTAAATAATTTTTTTTTTTATTTACTGCATGTAATTTTAGATATTCCTAGTTAATATTTAGAGAGACATTATTACTCATATTTCTTTTTGTCATGCATCACTATTGTCATGTATCTAAGTTATTCTTAGTTTTCTTAATTGGTGATCTGTCAACATCTCATTACTTTGTGACATAGGAAAAATATCTAAATCTAACTTATTGTTGTAAAACAATTTTTCGTTGTTGTTTGTTTGATTCTAATCCAGAGCTACACAAGAAATGGGTCATGGTCTTACTTAGTTTTTACAACTAATGCATGAACCTATATTCTTGTATGTGCAGAAAGTGAGGTGTCTTGGTTCAATTAGTTTAATATCCAACTCTACGTTAAGGTGTTATAAATAAAGAGAGAGAAATGGCTACCTAAGGTTTAACCCTAAACCATTCTTATCCTTTTCAATAATATAATGAGAAGTATTAAGTAAAATACCTTCTAACAAATTTTGTTTGTTTTGTAGGCTTAAATAATTATCAAAAGATGACAACATTTGGATGTACCAAGTTATAATAGATTTAACAAGAATACAACATCGTTGGTTGAACTAATAGCACCTGCCTTTACATAACATGAATTCTATCCTATGTATACTAATGGCCGAACCTTATCAATGCACGTGGTAATACCATATAAAAAAACTAAAGTATTACGATATTTCCCCAAGACTTTGGGTTAGGGTTCAAGTTACTATTATGTTATTCATTCTTAATGTCAATTTTGACTTCATATCAAACAAGGACAAGACAGGGATTCACTTTTAAATGCAGACCTTGTGAAATCCCTACGGCCTCCAACTGTCATCAATCCCTAAGGCAGTGAAAACCTAAAGGTTTTAATGGGTCTTGATTACTATGCAAGTTATTTTGTAAAGGTTTTGGAAAATGTTAAAATATCCTTCATTTAATCTAGGGGCCTTCAGCTTCTTGATTGTGACTACTCCTATGTTTGTATCGAGAGGTGGAAGAACCACCAAACTCATCCCTTGTCACTATCTAAACTGGTATAAGCTTGGCTCAAATGTTAAAGGAGTTTTCCATTCTTTATTTGGCATTGATTGTGTGTTGATAAAAGTAAAAAAAGGTAAATATAATATTTTCTAAATATATTTTTCTTATTATCAGTTCTTTTTCTTAAAATGTTCACGATTTAACTTCCATGGTAATGCAATGTTTTCTGGACAACTATGGAATGAGGTGAAGGAGAATACTGGCTGCGAAGCCTCCCTTTTCAACTAGTAAGACCTATGTCACTCCCTTGTGTGGCTTTTGGAGAGAAGATTGATTTCATGATGTGTTTTCATGGTGTCAGGTTTTCCTTAATTTTGAGTTTGATATGGGAGTGATATATTGCTTTGGTATTTTATACAGTTGTTATTATAAGGTGATATTTACCTTTTAAGGATTCGTAGATGACCATTCCATTCTATAATATTTTAATGGTTTTGAAACTTGTTAATACTCCAATTACCCGGGAGGGTTTCGATAATGATCTATTTTAATTCACTGTGTAAAATTCCAGAATTATAACTACTGTGGAGTCTTGCATCTATACAACTTGATTGAAGAATAAGATACTTACAAATAATCCTATAATTTTATGCTAGTTATATTTATGTGCAAAATATTCAGTTCCTTTTTGTTGACCCGTGAGCGCTTCATAGTTTAAATTGTTTTTATAGTACAGAGTGTTATGGTCGTGGGCCTTTCATTGTTGATTTTATATGGTTTCAAAACAAATCTTATTACAATTTTCCTATTTTGATAAAAGACAAGGATATTAGGTCTATAATAAACCAGTCGAGGCTGTTAGTAAAACGATGCCAAAGTTGTTTTCTTTTAAGCTTTTATGTAGCGACTATTTAAACATTTACTTTATTTTGGTATCTTTCATTGTTTATATTTAAAGTTGCATACATGTCGTAAAGAATACAGTGGAAATCTAGGGTTCATGCTAGGAAGCCTCTGTTGTAAATTCTTATTGGTTTATTTTTATATTGGATGTGATTAGGGGAAAATCCCATGATAGTTCTTTGTATATACTCTTTACTTAAGTTACTAAGCTGCGTTATGAATTTATAATACAGTTCATTTATTTAGTCCTCCAGGTATATTATAATTTTAGCTATGCAGTCGTGAAGTTCTTGTAAACGATTTACTGTATAAAGTTATTTTCTTTTTTATGTTTGAAAGTCCTATGAGGGATGAAAATCCTAGAGCTGTATTTTTCAACTAAAATAGGAATAGTCTATATCTAAAAACTAGTTGAAAAACCCACAAATTGTAAATATCAAACAGTAACGAAATTATTTCTGTCGTTTTGTTGAAAATAAAAGTCGTTAGGTATTTTACTTTGTTTATTTAATTTTAATAATCCATGAGACTATAAGTAACTTCATTCATTGTTGGCAAGAATTTATATTATGTTAGTTAACCATACTATTTTGAAAATAAAAAAGCCTTAAGGTTGTTTGCAATCATTCTTCTATAAGAGAAATTTCTTCTAGATAATAGTGCCAAAATGGACTTTATCCTGAAATTAGGACTATGGCAGGCTATTGTTGAAATGGACTTGGTGTTAAAATGTGTCAAGAACTGGTTATACCATCTTTATAAGATCTCTGTGGTATTTATATTAACCTAACAAGTGTTAATTCAAAACATGATACATTACTTTTATACCTATTTTTGTGTTTATACTTACTCTTTATTTGAAGGTTCGGTTTTATTAACTATAACTTTTTGTACGAGAATTAACTTTCGGATAAGGAGTTGTAGCTAATATATTTAACTATATATCATTATTCGAAACATCAATAGATTGTAAACAATATATAAATATATTACATCTTATTTGTTGTAATAATGATCATGCATAATGATTATGTTAGCACTCCGTTTGAAACTGTCGAATTATGGGCTTGGAAGGATTCAAAAAGGGTCGTGTTCAATGAAGAATTATACAAACACCACTCAGGTTATCCAATCGACAGCTTCCATCGGCTAAGGCTGTCATATGGAGAAGAGATCTCTATCTACGGAGGTAGATCCTTCCAAAGGTCAAGACATGCAGAAGCGGAAATGAGATAAAGGGGCATCATAGATCAATGATCCAGATTCACAACGAAGAAGATCAACGATGGAGCATGGTTCCATAGGCCGAATATGCAAGGAAATATTTAAGTTTGGTATTCATGAAGCCTATTAGAGGGGATAAACAATTAAAGGCCGAGATCAAGGCAAATCCCGATCAACGGCCTGAGGCGATTATGTTGGGCAAACTTGCATGAAATAAAGAGCTTTTCTAAATCGCAAAATGAATTAAAAGATGGAGATATATGATGGCAAACATAAGAGTATGAGAATATACATGGTGATAGATGATTTCACGGTCCGAACTAGCGCAGATAAAATCACAATTCCAAGTCACGAAAAGTAATACTGGTTGCAGAGATCAACAGTCACGACGAAGGGTCAGATTGATCAACGAATGTTGAGGATTCTGCAACTTAAAAGTGCTCACTCGATTAGACAAGGGAATATTGGCCAAATGCTAACGTGCACATGATTGGACGGTCCCAATCAAGGATAATCATGAATCGATAGTTGGGGTCTAAAGAAACGTGGATGATGGATGCGAAAGACACCCAAATTGAAGGGTTGAGAGGGTCTCAAGGCTGTAAGTATCACATCCATGGAAGATCTGATAGTAAAGGAGACATTCGCACAAATGATTTTCCTCTCGGTAGATTAATTGATTCCCGGGACACCATTTGTAGCATGCATATAGGAGAAATCATCCCTGTGGCAGAGCCATCTCACCTAAAGACGAGAATATTCTGTGTGGTTTCGCATGTGGAAGTAAGGAAGTAGCCGGAGAATACGCTCTTCACATGGTGCAAGGAAAACACAATGAGGGAGACCATTATGTTTCCTACGTCACAGGAGCGACAGAGTGTGAGAACGTCCACTCCATGTGCTTTGCAGCATGGGGTCAACTATACATGGTGAAACCCAAAAAAATTTCCAGCAACAAATAGTAAAGTGCCGCAGCCGATGAAGCGATGTGCCTAGATCTCCAGAGGTAAAAGATCACTCAGCTCATGCCCTCACACATGTCAGCACCAAGACACTCGATGATGGAATGTGTAGGAATACTGACTGGTCATTGCAAAGTCCATTATCTTAGCCTTATATATATAATACCATCTTCCAAAGCCTTTGCAATATCGGGAATGAGCTGGCATACTTTCAGAGCCTGAGGTTTCATTTTGTTGCGAGTCCATAGAAGTTTGAGAAGTTGGAAATGGAAATTTGGTTCGAAAAGCTTGTCTGTCTGGGTGTGTTGATGGTTGGTGAGTTAGTTTCTAAACTTACCCGTCGCCTTGGTTTTCCATACCAAGGATGAAACCAGCCATCGGGGTGCAGACGTGAAGAATTTTGAGAGATATACCCATATTTAGATGCCTACACCTCCAGTGGCGCATTGCCTGGACACTCATGTCCCATGGGTGTTTTCTAGGAGCCCTTGATTCCATCGCTGCCTCCAAATCCTTCGTACAAGAAGATAGTCCCAGGGTGCGCTCTATTGGAGATATTTTTTAGGTGGGAGCATCAAGGGTCCAATTCCTGCACAATCCTATTTGTGAATTCCACTTTCCAAAGGTGATGGTACTGGTGGAGGTACACTCCACTGTATTACATGTGGGAGATCCCACCTCACAAAAGGTGAGGAGTACAAGAATCACAAGCCACTACAAAGGCTTGCCTTAGCTAGAAGCAATACAACCCTTATTCTAGACCCCACGTCTAACAGTATAACCCAGAGAAGTAGGGGCTGCAGAGAAGGTTGAAAAAGTAAGGGGCACAAACTGCCTACCAGTTTGCATCCATGCAAGAAGGCGAATTTGAACATGGAGGAGACACAAAGGAAGGGGCAGAAAGGGCACTATGCTGACTCAACAAACCTGCTAGAGAGTCCAAAACCCAGTCAATGGTGCATTAGAAGAATTTCAAATCAAAATGGGCCTTTTAACTCTAACTCAAATTCCATGTCATCACGTGTTAGCGAATGAAATTGCTTTAAATTTGAAATACTGTATAGGTATTAAACACTTTTTTAATATAAATTTGGGGATAGGTATCATAAACAAAACTACTTTTTCTATTTGTATTTTCGACATATCTCCCCGTGTTTTTACTCAAATTTGGATCGAGAGAGCTCATTGGATGCAGAATTAAATTCCGCATCCAATGAGCTCTCTCGATCCAAATTTGAGTAAAAACACGGGGAGATATGTCAAAAATAAAAATAAAAAAATAGTTTTTTCTTCTCTTCCTTCAAAATTAATAAATATTATTTTATTATTTTAACTATTATTTTATTAATTCTTTTTAGGAGGCCCATTTTGAGGTGAAATTTCCTCTAATGACTCACCTGAAAGCGACCAGAAGGCATCGTCCTCGAGGTCTGTAGACGCAACAACAGAAACGTCAGGCTCTCTTCCAAGCCAAGCACACCCACTTATTCCATAATGTTTGTTAATATTTGTAAAACATGGCAATAGTACCACACTCTAAACTGTTAGTGTCTGATTTTGACTGAAAACAGTTTCCAAGTTTTGTTTTAGGGATTAGTCTCATGTCTAAGATAGTATAAATATACTCTCGGCAGAGGGAGATGGGGGTTGGGTTGGGAAACTTTCAAGGGCTAAGTCTCTCCATTATAATTTGTTTCTGGCTTTCTGTGATGTGAATCAAATTACAAAGGGATGATAATTCTTCATGGCATAGATTCTTGCCTCGTCTTTTCTTTCAATATGGAACTTCCTTACGTGAATGTTTATCCTATTTTTCATTCTAGTTTATTATTTTCTTTCATGTTTGGACAGTAGTGTATAAGGTTTAGAATTCATTCTGTATTCTCTCGGCCTTTGTTTCAAACATTTTTAAACAATTTCTTCTAAAGTCACGCAGAATTCATCTTGTAAATGCTCTGCGTGATAGATTGTTTCCTCTCATCCACTAGTCACCTGCTAAATATCTCCTATTAGCACTGGAATAGAACCAAAGGTTGTGGAAGTCTCATCCCCAAGTAACAGTAGAACCGCTTTAGAATGTGCTTCTAGCCCAGCACACTCATAGAGGGATCTCTCGTTTACTTACCAAATTTGCTCATGCTAGACATTCAATCGAGAATGGTCAGGAGGTCAGATTCCTGAATGGGGTAGGTATGTTGTTATAAGGTGTAGGTGGGATGATCAGAGAGGGGGACCATTCGGAAATGGAGTTGACAATCCTGGTCTAGAATATGTTGCAGGAGGTAAATAATTGTGGAAATTTACAGACAAAGGCAAGGTAGTCGCCCATATTTCAATCAGGAGATATTTAATAGGTGACTAGTGGATGAAAAGAAACAGTCCATCACGCAGAGCATTTACAAGATGAATTCTGCGTGACTTAAGAAAAAATTGTTTAAAAATGTTTGAAACAAAGGGCTGAGAGAATACATGATGATATCCAGACCTTATACACTACTCTCCAAACATGAAAGAAAATAAAAAACTAGAATGAAAAATAGGATAAAAATTCACTTAAGAAAGCTACATATTGAAAGAAAAGATGACGCGGGAATCTCTTCCATGAGGAATTATCATCCCTCTGCAATTTTATTCACATCATGGAAATCCAGAAACAAATTACAATGGAGAGCCTTGGCCCTTGAAAGTGTCCCAACAAACCCCCATCTCCCTCTATCGGGAATATATTTATACTATCTTAGACCTGAGACTAATCCCCAAAACAAAACCTGGAAATTGTTTTCAGTCACAATCAGACACTAACAGTTTAGAGTGTGGTAATATTGCCATGATTTACAAATATTAATAGACATTATGGAATAAGTGGGCATGCTCGGCCTGGATGACAGCCCCATTTTTTTGTTGTTGTGTCTGCAGACCTTGAAGGAGAGGCTTTTGAGGCAGCGATGGCATCAGGGGATCTTGGAAAAACACCCATGGGAAATGAGTGTCTAGGCAATGCACTACTGGAGGTGTGGGCATATGAAGATGAGTATATCTCTCAAAATTCTTCATGTCTGTGCCCTGATGGATGGTGTCATCCTTGGTATGGAAAACCAAGGTGACGAGTAAGTGTAGAAACTAACTCACCAAGCATCAACACACCCAGACAGAAAAGCTTTTCGAACCAAATTGACATTGCCAACTTCTCGAACTTTTATGGACTCGCAACAAAATGAAACCTCGGGCTCTGAAAGTATGCTAGCTCATTCCCAATATTAGAAAGTATTTGGAAGATGGTGTTATATATATAAGGCTAAGAGACTAGACTCTGCATTGACTGGTCAGCTGTAACACCTCGGTTTTGACCCCATTTGCATTAAATTTACATGATACATATATTGTAAATAATCATGGTGCGAAGCTAAAGTCAAAGGCCCCACCATGGATTTGGTTATGTTATGTTTCAGATAGAAATTGTCACCGATGGTATATCAAGACATGCAGCATACATATTAAATTGTGGCATCATGTAACTATGCATTTTTAATTAAATAACCCAACCAGCTATGTTTTCTACAACCAAATTGAGAAGGAGAATGATTCCTAAGGATAAGGAGGGGGAATGCTGAACCTTGAGTCATGGAGGGAAAATCCATGTGTCACCACTCTTTTTCTCACCTTCCTTTGTCCCATCCAACCACCACCTTAGTTATTCTATTGTTAGTTGGGGCAACTATTGGCTAGTAGGAAAACCACTACTACGCCCATGCTTGCTCTCTCTCCACCACGTGCCTTTTGGGTTGCGAATGGTCTGTCCACTATCCTGATCATGAGTCTGTTCATTTTTCCCTCACACTGAGTGGAGTTAAAAGGGGGCTGCAATTCATTGATTGGGGTTCGTTCTCCTTTGCCTCATGGATTTCTAGGTTGCGGTTCTGTGGGTTGCATCTTTTTCCCTCACGAATAGATTGGGAGCCTATTCCTTTCCCATTTCGATCAGTGTAAATTCTCCAGTGATTGTAGTGGGGATTGTGCGCTGTGGACTCATGGTTGTTCATGGGATGTTGTTTCCCATGATTGCTGGACTGTGTTTTTCCCATGTGATTTGGCTGTTGTATGTTGCTATGGAATCGCTTTGGCCACAATAGGGCCAAGAACGATTCAGGGAGTTGTTTTCCCCTGTTAAAGCTTGAATAGTTGTTTTGTTGCATGCACGCAGTGGCTTTGTCCTCGGACTGCATTGGAGTGGTGAATGAGGGCCTAATGTGCTTGATAAACCTAGTGGTTTGGGAACCACACAAACAAAGCTAGTGGGCTGAGTTTATTCTCCACAACCCCTGAATAGCACTAGAAGGGAAATCAGGGTTTGAGGGACTACGTTGCAGAAAAAGGATTGATTTCCTTGTGTTGGGTGTGTGTGGGTGTCCTAGAATCCAGGTTGGTTCCGATGTAGGTGTCCTTATCTCTCCAATGAGCTCACCAGCTTAGAATTTATCCTTTCCAGCTCCTGGATGGCCTGATAAACCCAACTTTGTTGGTTTGGCTGATATGTTTTTCGCCTGATAAACCCAACTATGTTGGCTTGGCTGACCTGGGTACCCTTGTGGTGTTGATATCCTTGGCTTTGTGTAAGCCTGTTAGTTTCTTATTCCTTGGGGAATCATGCCCGGCTCGAGGGTGGTAGCGTTGCTGAGAGATTAAGGACTACGCAAGCCTATGGTTGGGTGGAATGTTGTAGCGACGTAGCTAGTTGCGGGACAAGTCCTTATTAAGATAAGTATTCTTGCCTGACTTGTGTATGCAATCATATTTACCATTGATGAATGATAATGTACATAATGAATGCTGAATTGTATATGAATGCATGTTGTTTTGCTTTCGCTATGTATATGAATGATTAATGCATCGTAGTATGTTTTGTGTTTTAAGTAATTTTGTTAAAACATTATGTGTATGTATGTTCATGTTCATGGGGCTAGATGCCTAGATGATTGATGTATGGTAGCGTCCTCTTCGCCAATCAGATGGTCGGGGATGTTACAGTGTGGTATCAGATCTCTAGTTGCAGCATGGGCCTGAATGGGCCATGAATATGCAATGACAGAGCTTATGTTGCAGCATTTGGGCCTCATAGGGCCATGAAAGAACAGTTAACAGAGGAAGGTTGCTTACTCTCTAGAAGAAACTAGGAGAAAATGGGTGATGATAGGAAAATTCACAAAAATTTTCTAAGTGCCAGAATTGTCGGCTCATCGAAAAACTTAGTGTCAAGTTCTTCTGATGCAGCAGAGCCCTTAGTGGGAAGGCCACCCAATGGACGGTAATTGGAAGGAAATTGAGGAAAGGTTGCGTTCATCAGTCATCGGTACATCGGAGGACTAAGTGAGAAGGTTCTACGACACTACAGAAGTTTTAGTCTGAAGCTCACTCACTGCAAGAAGAAATTTAAAAATTTCACGAAGTAATGGAATCATTGGCGATCGACGATGATTAGTTGATCACATCACCAATTCCTAGATGATCCAATTGTCGACACGGTGAAGAGGTTGGGTACTACATCGGAAGAGGATATATGAGCTTGCATAACCATTGTGACTACCTAAATAACTATTCTCCTAATGGTTAGAGCATCCTATCACCGATGCCGTAGAGGATAGTTCCTCCAACGGCCGATGCGGCCGAAAACAAGGTGGGACATTTTCAAAAATTTCCCTAAGGCACGAGATCATTGGCCAGCGAAAAAATTTAGTTGTATTGGTCACCGATGAACATTGGAAGGAGTTAGTGGTTCGTGCGCCCGCCGTTGCGAAAGTTTAGAGCAGTAAGCCTCTGATGGTTACGGGTTCCAACTGCCAATACCAATTAAGTTGCACTTCATATCGCTGATCAGAAAAGGATCAACAATGATGAACCACTGTTACAGCTGCTAAGTGAACTATTCCACTGATGCATTAGTCCTTCCACTCACCAATGCCAAGGTGTTTAGTGAATAGTAATTTTGGGTTTCAATACATAACTACGGCTGCGACAAATAGTTGATTTGATCGGAGACGTATAGGGGAAGATGGAGCCGATGGAGTCGACAGAAAATAAAGGAAGATTTCGTCGACAGATAGTTAAACAGATAAGTGGAGAATAAGAGATGGTTGAGCTAATGAAGCAGCTGAAAAGAAGACTAAAGAGAAAAATTTTGAAATTTTTTCTAATTCATAGAATCATCAGCCATCGGTGATGGTTTGTTGATCACATCGTCAATGCTTAGATGATTCATTTGTCAATGAGCTACGTCAGATAAAGTTAGTTGATCGAACGTCAGTCGTTGTGGCTGATGAGTATACTATTCCTTCGATGGAAAGTTGTTTCGACTGCCGATAGGCCCATGGCTGCGAAATACATAGAAAGATCGTGGGTTTCCGTTACAAAAACCGAAAGGACTAACCGCCCGACACCCAATGTGCCTGACCACCGATGCAACGGATTAGTTGGTTTCCCCGCCGATAAAGTTCAGACTATTAGACAATTATGGACCCGATACGATGGAGGAAGTTAGTCAAGTAGATTGTTGATAAAACTCATAATAGTAGACCACTGCAGGCCCGATATGGTGGAGGGAAATAGATGAGCCACCTGTCGATACAATGAAAAAAATTAGAGGTTTTAACTGCTGAAACACCGGAAGGTTAGTAAGGAGAAGACCCGATGAGCAATCGTTGACATTGTTGATGCAGATCAAAAGTTTAGTTGGTTTACCCACCGAAACACTGGAGATTTAGCAGGTAAGAGACCCGAATAGAGGAAAATTTTGAAGATTTGGTTTGAGTATAAAGTCATTGAAAAATTATTAAGGATCAGGCTGTCAATCAGAAGGAATCAAATGATTGTAAATCTGTCATTGCAGCAATCCAAAGCAGTATCCACCCGATGGATAGTAGGTCTAATAGCCAATAGGTGTCCGTGGAAATCGCAGTGAGATCACTTTTCATTGTTGCGGCTGCCCATGGGACTGTGCACCCGATGAATAACGTGTATGACTGCCAATACTGCGGAAAACCTTAGCTGATGAAACCGCCGATAGATAGACCTTGGCATCGTCGTTACAATTTTGGAGGATTAGATCACTACAGGCCGACACGCCAGAAAGAAATAAGCAATGGATCATCGATGAGCTAGGTGTTTTGACCATCGAAGTGTCGAAAAGATAGTTGGGAGGAGGTCCGATTGGGCCAAAGGAGATTTGGGTTTTTCAAGGGAACTTCTCGACTATTTTTCAAGCAGTTTTCAACTGTCTTTCAGTAGGATTTCAGCAAATTATCAGTGGTCACAGGGATGAAAAGGAAGAGAGAAAATTTTTGTTTTTTAAGCAAAATTGTTTTTTTATGAATTTCCAAAAGAGGAAGGTAAGTAGTTTTGATTTATATTAATGATATGCATCTAACAATTTGCTACTAACACATTTGTATAATTATAGAAAACTTCCAAGAGTTGTACTCCAGAAAGAACAGTGTGGTAAAGCAAGAGGTAATTTAATCATGAGAACCCATGATGGATATGATGCTCAGGATTCTTACGAGCGTTCAGAAGATGCCATGGGAGAAAATGTCCGTAATGGAAATGATGACATAGAGTCTAATGAAAGGATTTTCCAAGAGACACCATCTGATGTTGCAACCACCATGAGAAGCTTGATTAAATCCCAGTTGCAGAGTTTGACAAACTTGCAGAAAAAGATAGATTCTGGAAGAGGTACATTAAGACCCAAAGACAGTAAAAGCAGCACTAGGAGGAGGAGAAGGACTTCCAATGGTTTATCTAATTCTGAATAATCCAATGGAGATACAAGTTCATATTCTCATAAAAGGAAAAGAAGAAGGCACCATAGGGATCACTCTCGAGGTGAATTTAGGAAAGCTAAACCTCCTACATTTGATGGTGAGATAAATATTGGACAAGAGGCTAAAGCTTGGATCCTTGGGATAAAGAAGTACTTTCAAGTGCAATATTATTCAGGAAACATGAAGGCAAGAGTTTCCATATTCAATCTTAATGGAAGAGCATCCATTTGGTGGGAACACTTCAAGAAAGTAAAGAAGATCAGTGAAAGGAGACTGAAGTGGAAATAGTTCAAGAAGTATTTTAGGCAGAAATACCTCTCCGACAGATATTATGATGACAAGATTAAAGAGTTCTATGAGCTGAGATTGGGACAACAAAGCATGGATGAATATGCAAATAAATTCTTGGAATTGTTGAAGTATGTTCGGTACATCAGAGATGAAAAATTGAAGATCCAGCGGTGTCTGAGTGGGTTGCCTCAGTCTTACAAAGATAGAATTGAATTTTATGAACCTAGGACTCTTGAAGAAGCAATAAGAAAGGATAAGTATTGCTATGAACAAAGCAAAGCTAAACCTAATTACCATAAGGCATGGAAGGACAAGAAGAACGAGAAATTTGACCAAAGAATGAAAGGTTTCAAACCTTCTAGATTCAGGAATCAACAGAAGCAACCATCCCAAGCTACGAGTAATCCAGTGGGAATGATAGGTGGAAAGCCTAAAGAGCCACAACAGAATAAAGGTCCACTCAAATGTTGGAAATGTGAAGGACCCCACTTGCACAAATATTGTCCACTCGAGAATGGAAGTGCAAGGTCATCTTATAACTTTCAGGAAGCAGAAACAGTGGGTCAAGTAGCAAGGGCAGTCCCTAGAATTTATGGAGCACTGGAGGACCGCCAGGAAGATCACTAATCAACTGTGGTTGAAGTTGCAGGTAAGATTGTTGAACAGTCTGTTTCTATTTTGATTGACCCTATTTCTACTCACAGTTACATTACTCCTAGATTAGTGGAGATTTGTGCTTTTAAGAAGGTAAAACATAGAAAATATTGGTTAGTTCAGCTAGGCACTAGAACTAAGAGAAAGGTCAGTGAAGTAGTGGAGAAATGTCCATTGATTATAAATGGATTAATCACTTGTGTAGATCTGAATGTTCTACTACTTGGTTCCTATGATGTTCTCATGGGAATGGATTGGTTAGAAGCTCACAGAGTAAAGCTTGATTTTTATAACAAGACTTTTGAATGCACAGATGAAGAAGGAAACCTAGTAGTGGTGAAAGGTATTCCAAAGGTAATTTCAGTAAGCCAGGTTTCAACAATGCAGTTGAAGAAGCTCTGTAGGAAAAGTTTCCAGTTGTATGCAGCTCATATTCTAGAACCAACAAGAGCTGAAACTCCTAGGTTGGAGGACTATCAGGTGTTACAAGAATTCAAGTATGTGTTTCTTGATGAGATTCTAGGGCTTCCTCCAAAGAGGGACATTGATTTCACCATTGAACTTCTGCCAGGAGTAGCACCAGTGTCTAAGACACCCTACAGGATGAGTACACCAGATATTCTAGAGTTGAAGATGCAATTGCAAGAGTTGTTGGAAAATAAGTATATCCAGCTGAGTGTGTCTCCTTGGGGAGCACCGGTTTTGTTTGTAAATAAGAAAGATGGTACACTCAAGTTATGTATTTATTATAGACAGTTGAACAAAGTTACTATGAATAATAAATATCATTTGCCTAATATTGATGACCTCTTTGATCAAATGATAAGAGCAAAGGTATTTTCCAAGATTGACTTGAGATCTGGTTACCATCAGGTGAGAATCAAGGATGAAGACATTCATAAGACATCCTTCAGGACAAGGTATGGACATTACGAGTTTGTAGTGGTACCATTTGGTCTCATAAATGCACCAGCTACATTTATGTGCCTCATGAACAGTGTCTTCAGCAAGTATTTGGACAAGTTTGTTCTTGTTTTCCTTGATGAAATTCTTTTTTATTCCAAGAATGAGGAAGAACATGAAGAGAATTTGATATTGACATTGCAATTGTTCAAGGAACATCAGCTATATGAAAAATTGAGCAAGTGTGACTTCTATAGAGATAGAATTCAGTATTTGGGTCACATTATCTCAGAAGAGGGTATATCAGTAGACCCTGAGAAGATTGAAGCCATTATGAATTGGCCTACTCCAAGAAACGTGACAGATGTAAGATATTTTATGGGACTTGCAGGATACTACAGGAGATTCATTGATGGATTCTCCAAAGTTGCACATGCCATCACTTCTCTGCAAAAGAAGGGGATGAAATTCGAATGGACTTTGAAGTGTGAAGAAAGCTTCCAGCAGTTGAAGAATCTTCTCACCAGTGCACCAGTCTTAAAAGTTGCAAATCCAGAGAAGGATTTTGTGGTATGTACCGATGCATGTAGACAAGGGCTTGGAGGAGTCATTATGCAGGACAACTATGTGATATGTTATGAATCAAGAAAGCTGAAGGAGCATGAGAAGAACTATGCCACTCATGATCTAGAGCTTGCAGCCATAGTAGATGCTCTCAATATGTGGAGACATTACTTGATGGGTAGAAGATTTGAGCTCAGAACAGACCATTGTGGTCTGAAGTATTTGTTTGATCATCCTACTTTGAATGCTAGGAAAGCGAGATGGTTGGAATTTTTATGTGAGTTTGATTCGAAATCAAGCACATAAAAGGAAAGGAGAATAATATAGTTGATGCACTCAACAGGAAGGTACAGGAAATGCATGTGGCATCTGTTAGTATTTTCCAATCAGATTTGAGGCAACAGATTATTAATCATGTTGCTAGAGATGAATTGTATGAACAAGTAAAAGACAAATTGCAATAGAAAAGTATTAAGAAGAGGTATGAGGGATATAAATTGGAAGAAGATGGACTTGTTACTTATAAAGGAAAATTTTATATTCCGGATGTAGCATATTTGAGGAGAGTTGTTATGGATGAAATCCATCTAGCTCCGTATTCTAGTCACCCAGCATATCAGAAGACAATTACTTCAGCTAGAAAGCAGTACTTTTAGCCAAGAATGAAAAAGCACATGGCTGAATACATTTCAAGGTGCATGAAATGTCAACAGGTAAAGGTTGAGCATCAACATCTAGCAGGCTTGTTGCAGCCTTTGTCAGTTTCGGAATGGAAATGGGAAGTTATTTCCATGGATTTTATTACAAGATTGCCAATGACTTGGAAACAACATGATTCCATCATGGTGGTGGTGGACAAGTTGACAAAGGAAACACATTTTATACCGGTTAAGTCTACACATAAGACTGATGACATTGTAAAGATATTCATGAAGGATAATTTCAAATTGCATGGATTACTGAAGGGAATAGTTTCCGACAAAGATGTCGAGTTCACTTCCAATATCTGGAAGGAGTTGTTTGCAGATTTGGGTACAAAGCTAAACTTCAGCATTGCATACCATCCTAAAAAAGATGGGAATACATAAAGAGTTAACCAGGTGCTTGAGGATATGCTTCGCATGTATGTGATGGAAAAACCAACCAAGTGGGAAGATTACTTACACTTGGTAGAGTTTTCTTACAACAATGGACAGCAAGAATCCTTGGGGATGAGTCTGTATGAAGCTTTATATGAAAGAAGGTGTAGGACACCAGTGACTTGGGATAACCCAGTGAACAGGGTTGTGCTTGGACCAAAATTGCTCAAGGAAATGGAGCAAGAGGTTGTAAAGATCAGACAAAATCTGAAAGCAGCACGGGATAGACAAAAAATATATGCATATAAGCATAGGATGAACAGGGAGTTCAGTGTTGGGGATCATGTTTACCTCAAAGTAAAAGAAAAGAAGAGTTCCTTGAAGCTTGGAAGTTGTTCCAAGCTATCACCTAGATATTGTGGGCCATTTGAAGTGCTTGAAAGAATAGGGCCTGTTGCATATAGACTTGCATTGCCTACTACTACTAGAGCTCATAATGTTTTTCATGTTGCTTTGCTTAAGAAATATGTACATGATCCTAACCATGTGATAAATTGGGATTTGATTTAGGTGGAAGCCAAGGGAGAGTTCCAAATCGAGCCAATGCGCATCCTTGACAAGAAGGTCACAATGCTCCAGAACCGAGCCATAGGGCAGATAAAAGTGCAATCGGAGCACTACAGACCTAAAGAGGCTGTGTGGGAGCTGGAGGATGCCATGTGATTAGCACATCCATTTTTGTTAAGGTCTGCAGAACACTGAGGCGGTAATAGGATGGCATGATTCCTAAGAATAAGGAGGGGGAATGCTGAACCTTAAGCCATGGGGTGAAAATCCATGTGTCGCCACTATTTTGCTCACCTTCATTTGTCCCATCCAACCACCACCTTAGTTATTCTATTGTTAGTTGGGGTATTTGTTGGCTGGCAGGAAAACCACTACTGCACCCACGCCTGCTCTCTCTCCACGACGTGCCTTTTGGGTTGCGGATGGTTTGTCCACTATCCCGATCGTGAGTGTGTTCATTTTTCCCTCACGCTGAGCGGAGTTAAAAGGGGGCCACAATTCATTGATTGAGGTTTGTTCTCCTTTGCCTCATGGATTGCTATCTTGCAGTTCTGTGGGTGGCATCTTTTTCCCTCATGAATAGATTGGGAGCATGTTCCTTTCCCATTTCGGTAGGTGTAAGTTCTCTAGCGATTGCAGTGGGGATTGTGTGTTGTGGGCTCATGGTTGTTCATGGGATGTTGTTTCCCATGATTGTTGGACTGTGTTTTTCCCATGTGATTTGGCTGCTGTAGGTTGATGTGGAATCTCTTTGGCCATGATAGGGCCAAGAACGATTTAGGGGTTGTTTTCCCTTGTTAAAGCTTGAATAGATTTTTTTCTACATGCATGCAATGGCTTTGTTCTCGGACTGCATTGGAGTGATGAATGAGGGCCTGATGTGCTTAATAAACCTGGTGGTTTGGGAACCACAGAAACAGAGCTAGTGGGATAGCTTTCTTCTCCACAACCCTTGAATAGAACTAGAAGGGAAATCAGGGTCTAAGGGACTATGTTGCAGAGAAAGAACTGATTTCCTTGTGTTGGGTGTGTGTGGGTGTCCTAGAATCCAGCCTAGTTCTAATGTAGGTGTCATTATCTCTTCAATGAGCTCATCAACTTAGCATTTATCCTTTCCCAGTTCCTAGATGGCCTGGTAAACCCAACTTTGTTGGCTTGGCTAATCAGTTATTCACCTGATAAACCCAACTGTGTTGGCTTGGCTGAACTGGGTACCCTTGTGCTATTGATATCCTTGGCTATGTGTAAGCCTGTTAGTTCCTTATTCCTCGGGGAATCATTCCTGACTTGGGGGTGGCATCTTTACTGAGAGATTAAGGAGAACGTGGGCCTATGGTTGGGTGGAACGTTGCAATGACGTAGCTAGTTACAGGACAAGTCCTTATTAAGATAAGTATTCTTACCTAACTTGTGTCTGCAATTGTATTTACCATTGAAGAATGATAATGTACGTAATGAATGCTGAATTGTTTATGAATGCATGTTGTTTTTTTCCTTTATGTATATGAATGATTAATGCATCGTAGTATGTTTTGTGTTTTAAGTAATCTTGTTACAACATTATGTGTATGAATGTTCATGTTCATGTGGCTAGATGCCCAAATGATTGATGTATGGTAGCGTCCTCTTCGCCGGTCGGAGGGTCAGGGACGTTACATCAGCATTCCTGCACATTTCATCATCGAGTGTCTCAATGCTGACATGTGTGAGGGCATGAGTTGAGTGATCTTTTACCTGCTAGAGATCTAATCACATCGCTTCATCGGCTGTAGTAATTTACTATTTGCTACAGGAAATATTTTCGGGTGTCACCCTGTATAGTCAACCCCATGTTGCAAAGCACATGGAGTGGACGTTTTCACACTCCCTCGCTCCTATTACATAGAAAAAGAATGGTCTCCCTTGTTGTGCTTTCATTTCCCTGTGTAAAGAGTGGATTTGTCGGCTACTTCCTTACTTCCACATGCCAAACCACATGGAGGATTCTTGTCTTTAAGTGATATGGCTCCGCCATAGGGATGATTTCTCTTGTACGCATGCTACAAATGGCGTCATGGGAATAAATTAATATATAAGGAGGAAAATCATGTGTGCAAAATTCCCCTATACTGTTAGATCTGACATAGATGTGATACCTACAAAATTGAGACCCTCTCAACCCTTTGATTTGGGTGTCTTTTGCATCCATCGTCCATGTTTCTTTAGACCTCAGCCATCAATTCATGATCAGCCTTCATCGGGACCATCCAATTGTTTTCACATTAACATTTGGCCAATATTCCTTTATCTAATTGAGCAAGCACTTTCAAGTTGCAGAATCCGCAATGTCCATTGATCAATCCGACCCTTCGTTGCGACTATTGACCTTTGCAGCCAGTACCACCTTTCGCGACTTGGAATTACAATTTTATCCGTGCCAGTTCGGACTACAAAATAATCTATGGCCATGTATCTTCTCATACTCTTATCTCCACCGTCAGATATCTCCATCCTTTCATCCATTTCATGATTTAGAAAATCTCTTTCTTTCGCGCACATTTTCCCAGCGTAATCGCCTCAGGCCGTCGATCAGGATTTGCCTTGATCTCAACCTTTCATTGCTTATCCCCTCTAATAGGATTCGTGAATACCAAAATTAAATATTTCCTCACATCTTTGGCCTATAGAACCACTCTCCATCATTGATCTTCTCCATTGTGAACATGGATCGTTGATCTATGATGCCCCTTTATCTCATTTCCATTGATGCATGTCTTGACCTTTGGAAGGATCTACCTTCATAGATCAAGATATCTTCTCCATCTGACAATATTATCTAATGAAAGCTGTTAATTGGATAACCTGAGGGGTTATTGTATAATTCTTCATTGAACAGGACCCTTTTCGAATCCTTCCAAGCTCATAACTCGACAGATTCAAACGGAGTACTAACAGCTAGCTCCACGAGGGATGCTATCCTCCCAGTGAGGTAGTAAAGAATCCCATAGAATAACTGCCAGATCTATTAGGATGCCCCTAGTCCTTATTTGAAATCTTCAACATGCTCTGAGCTATTGTAGTAACAAATTTATGTCAATTTGCAAACTACATTTTTAACCATACTCTGAAACTGAAAACAATTGTGACTACAAACCTGTACTTACAACTAAAAATGAAAACAAACTGAACAACACTTAAGGAAATGCTTGATATACCTCGAGCTTATTTGTACCTACCTACTCTACCTAATTGAGCATACATGCCTAATCAAGTGGATTCTGACTTCCAATGAAGCCAATCAAGCAACTTATCCAATAATTTTGTTTCTTTTTCATGTTTGATTAAGAACAGAGATGAAATGCATAATGGAAGAAGGCTATAACACATAAACTGATATTTACAACAGAGATATAACCAATCATTACTATTACCCAGCCTATCCGTGTACTCTTCTATGGGGTCATAGAAAGCACAGCAACTTTCAGCATATTCTGTCCTCTGTTCATCATGGGAAAGCTATCCAAAACGCCCTTCCTCTGGTGAGCTGTCAGGATGATATTTGAAAGATCTTTGAAAGGGATTGCCAGGACTTTTTTCAAATAAAATATCCACCCTTTCGTTCAAAACTTCTGAATCTAGAACCTCACCTTCCTTATATGCCTCGGCATGGAGATCATATTTTTCTTTAACATAATCGAGCAAGAACAATCCTTCTTTATGAGATGATATTCCTGAAGGTGAAAAGTTAAAAAAGGCATTTATTTGAGAACCGATATCTCATTCTTTACGAACCAATGCCTCATCACAAACAAGTGTATGGAATGCACCATATCCTCTAATTTTTTTTTTTTTCTTAGACGCTTTTAAGTTTGTGCCTTATTAATTCACATGAGGAATAACACAAGGGCAGACTGTCACCTTCAGAACACTTATTGTCCTTTCCTATCTCATCCCTATCACTATGGATTGCAGATTGATTTTCTCCATGAGCAGACCTTGGTCCTATAGTTGGCTCTTTGGGTATAAACTCAAAGTATTCCTCCTCATACTCATCGTACATGGGTATACCAGAATCCCTTTTAAAATCATCATTAACGGATTCGGTGCTAAGAAGATTGCAATCGTCAGAAAACAAAGCAACAGAACCATCTGTTTCTATATCAGGCTGATCATTTTCCTATCTAGTAAGGGAAATATTTAGCCAAACAAGGACTATCCTCTTTCATTTATGTGGCCCAACCAATTTTAATGTATCTTTTATTTCACCACCACTGTCTTGACCTGGAAATTTTTGGGACATCTTAATATTTTCTTCAACTTCCAAGCAATCAGTAAACATATGCTGCAGAGTGGTTGATTTTATTTCCAAAAGAAGTAATGACAGTTCAGAAGGAAAGGTAGTTGCATAATAGATTTTAGTATTGTTTTCAAGAGGTTGGACTTCCTTTGGCATGTTATAATAAAATCTTGCAAATCTTTTGTTAAAACTAGACATGGATTCACCCTCCTGCCTATTCAGGGAATACAATTCTAAAAGTATTTGATCTAGTGGCTTTCTCCTACCCCAAAATTTCAAGAAGGTGCAAGAAAAATCTTCCTAGGTACTGATGGACTTAGGCTGCATGTGTTTGAACCATTCATTAGCATCTCCTTGCAAGGATTGGGAAAAATACCTCATGCAAACATCATCATGTTCTATTTCAAAGAAGTCAAAGAAATGTTCAAAAGCTTGTAAATGTTTCTCAACAGTGATGTCTTCGGATTCTCCATCAAAATTGGGGAGGTACTCGTAATGCTTCGCAAGAAAATCATGGAGGAGAGCAGGCAAGTGTAGTGGTCTGTATCGGCTTGGAATACCGGGAGAGACCAGGTTACGTGAAATAGATATGTTACCAACCGTGGTTTCATGAGGTTCACAGGGGTGACAGTTAATGTCATGAGTTTTAGGTGAAAGATCTTGTTCAAAATCAAATGTACAAGACGATGCAATGCTTTCAGTTCATAAAGAATGATATATAGGAATATATTCATAGCTCTGTTCCGAGTGAAATGAACCATGGAAGGTTGTTTTGATAAATTTAGGAAAAGATAAAAAAAAACTTACAAGGAAATACACGGCATCTTATAAGAAACGGAAACTCAAGTATATTATCCTTTCACCATGCATTTTCACGCTTCACAATGAGCTCACTTTTCCAGCAGAGTCTGTCAGTTCTTTCTGAAAATTTGATTTTTGGGTCATACCACTAGTGGAGTCTCTCAAGTCTGAATCCTTCAAGATTGGAGACGCCAGGTGAAAAGTGCACAACCTTCTTGATGTTTGATTATTTTTCACCATCAACAACCAAATATGAAAATATGTTGTTCATACCCAAGGATTATCTTCAATTTCATACCTGGCAACAACTCTAGTTTGTTAGCACTAGAATTGTACCAAAGGTTGCTGAAGGCTCATTCCCATGTAATAGAAAAACCACAGTAGACTGTTCTTCTGGCCCAGCACAGTCAGAGAGGGATCTCTCGTTTACTTACCAAATTTTCTCACGCAATATATTCAATCGAGAATAGTCAGGAGGTCATATTCCTAAATAGGGCATCTATGTTGTTATAAGGTATAGGTGGGATGATCAGAGACGGGGACCATTGGGAAGCGGTTTCATCGAGCAAACATGCTCGATAGAAGGAAATTTCCCAAATTGTGAAACAGGTTAAAAGGTGGAAGTAACTGATGGTAGGGATGAAAGTAGAAGCAGATCTATGACCCCAGTTGATTTCGCAAGCCAAACTTGTGCATAGGATGTCGTGATTCCAAATCTCACAAAAAGTGGTACCAGCTACAAAGAATCAATGATCACAACAAGATTAGGATGTACATCTATGGCTATGGCTCTTTTCGCAATATGAACTAGCGTATACAACATCATGATCCTGATTCACGAAGAGGTGATAGGACCCACTCAGATCGACGGTTGCATGGGAAGGTCAATCTAAATCAACGGGTAAGAACACGCCATAATATAAAGTTGCTCGTTGTATCAAGAGAAGAGAAGTTGGAGGCAGAAGTAAAGAAATTTGGATGATGGGCGTGAAAGGTTCCTGAAATTCGAGGGCTGAGGAGGCCTCAAGGCTACAAGTTTCACATCCAACACAGAGCTGACAGTATAAGAGACGTTCCCATGCATGATCTTCCTCCTGGTAGATTGGTCGATTCCCCCGACGTCATTTGTGATAGGCCTAAGGAAAAGGTCATGTCCAATGACACTAAATTTCCCGGCTCATAGGTCTGGCACGTGGTCCATGTAGAAGAAAGCAATAGGGAAGTAGGAGGTTTGGTTTGTTGAGGTGACAAACTTGGCATCTACATGAAGCAAAGAGACATCGCGAAGTGAATCCGCTCGACATCGCTATCGCAGTGAGAGAAAATGCAAGGAAGGTCAAATCCACATCCTTTAAATGAGTTGGACAGCCACGCAGGAAGGCACTTAAACTCCTAACCATATCATATAAGATAATTAAACGCTAGAGGAGAAGATCCCCACCTTAGCGTCAAACATGCTATTTTCACGTCGACCGGTATTCAAGAGTATAGCCATCTCCAGTTCATTTTGGCTTGCCCTATATAGTGCCATCTTCTCAAGTTATTGAGGTATGGAAATGTATATATGGTGAGAGGTAAAGGTTGAACTACGGGAAGTGTTGAGTTCCTTCATAGATATCCATGGCTGTGTGGTTTGATAAATTAGTTCGACAAGGGATACTAATGGTTAGCGAACACAAAATTGTGTTTCTTCATCCTGGTTATCTACACCACGAAATCACCAACCACCGGGGCACATATGTTAAACTCCTAGGGAGTTTCACCTGCTTCCACATAGCCATGCCCTTATATGTGCTATGCATGGGTTTTTACATTTTAGCGACGTCCCTCCGACACTCCCAGTTGTAGTCACAGCCTACAAAATCCCATCACACAGTGGTGGCTGAGCTATTGGAGCAAATGCTCTCTCTAGGACAGTATAGGTCTGAAGCCTTCACCACCTCCCCTATAATCTCTACTTAACAACTTTATCATGCGAGGGGAGGAGGTCAAACATGCACCCAGCTACGCATCCTGTAAGAAAACCCTCCTCGTAGGAGGGAAAGAGCGGTACAAGGATGATAAGATTCGTAAGATGTTTATCATCATCAAGTGCATGGACACTGTTTTCCCAGTCCCCTCCTATAACTGTGTTACTAGATGAAATACGGGCTGGGAAAATGATCGGGCATTAGGGCATAGGTATTCTTGTCAGCCTTCGAGCAACGTGGTCTGAAAGAAGCAGGCTGGTCAAAGGAAGCAGAAAGGTATGTCTGAAATGGTCTGAGTCGACAACCAACTATCAGCAGGCAACATAGGGATCGTTTTCATGTACCATGATGAATAAAACTTTGCATTTTCAGTCCGCGTTACCACGCGCTAAAGCTCCATGATGTTTATTCACATTTGTGAATTGTGGCAATAGTTCCACTCTCTAGACTATTATTGTTTGAATGCGACTATAAATAGTTTTTAGGTTGGTTTCGAAGAATAGTCTTAGTGTCGAAATAATATTAATACACTACTAATAGAGGGAGATAGGGGTTGGTTGGAAAAATTTCAAGGGCAGAGGCTCTCCATGGCAATTAGTCTCTGATTTCTGTGTTATTAATAAATTTATAGAGGAAGGATTGTCTTTCAAGACAGAGACTCCTATGTCGTTGCTTCTTTCAATATGTAATCTTTTTACGTGAAATGTTCTTCTCGTTTTTATTCCAGTTTGTTAATTTCTTTCATGTCTGAAATGAGTGTATAACAATTTGGAATTCATACATGCTATGCTCCATCTATTGTTTTAGATATTCATTTAAGTTTTCTTTTAAAGTTACGTAGAATTCATCTTGTTGGTGCTCTGTGTGATGTATTGTTCCCTCTCATCTACTGATCACCCGCTGAATATCTCCTAATTGCAAGATCGACGACTATCCTTCCTCTGTTTGTAAATTTATTCCATTCTTTACCCCCTACAATATCTTCCCTACCCAGACCTTCGAATCCATTTCCCAATGATTCATTACTCTAATAGTCCCACCTACATCTTACATTAACGCACCCACCACATTCAAGAATCTGTCCTCTTCACCGTTCTTGATCAAATATCCTACATGAATTAAAACTGAAAACAAGCGAGAGATCCCTCTCTAACTGCGTAGGGCGAGGGGCACAGTCTAAAGTGGTTTTATTGTTGCCCAGGAGAGAACCATTTTTCGCCCAACCTATGGGCTCAATCTCGGCGCTAACAAATTGGCATCATTGCTGGGGAGGAGATTGAAGATCATCCCTAGGAAGAACAACATAGTTTTATATCTGGTTGTTGATGGTGAACAATGATCAGACATTAGGAAGGTTGAGCACTTTTCACCTAGTGACTCCGCTGGTGGTATGACCCAGAAATCCAATTTTTCAAAAAAACTAACAAGTTCTGCTAGGGAGAATGGACTCCTTGTAAGGCCCAAAAATGCATGGTGAAAGGTTAAGATACTTGAGTTTACATTTCTTCCAATATTCCTTGTCTTGTCTTGTAAGTTTGTTCCTATCATTTCCTAAATTTACCAAAACAGCCTTCTACGGTTCAATTCATTTGGAGCAGAGCTATGAATATATTCTTATTTATCCTTCTTTACGAACCAAAAGCATTGCATCGTCTTGTACATTTTATTTTGACCAATATTTTTCTCCCGAATCTCATGACGTTAAAGGTCACCCCTGTGAACCTCATGAAACCTCGTTTAATATCGTATCTATTGTGCCTAACCTAGTCTCTCCCAGTCTTCCAACCCGGTAAAAACCACTACAATTTCCTCCTATCCTCCATGCTTTTCCTACGAAACATTACAAGTACCTCCCCAAATTTGATGGAGAATCCAAAGACTTCATTGCTGAAAAAATTTTACAAGCCTTTGAACATTTCTTTGAAATTTTTGAGATAGAACATGATGATGTTTTCATGAAGACTTTTGCCCAATATTTACAAGGAAATGTTAAAGAATGGTTCAAACACGTGCAGCCTAAGTCCATCAATACCTGGGAAGCATTTTTTTGCACCTATTTAAATTTTTGGGGTAGAATAAGGCCACTGGATCAAATACTTTCAGAAGTTTATTCCTTGAAGAGGCATGAGGGTGAGGCCATATCTAGTTTTAATAGACGATTTGCAATATTTTTTTATAACATGCCCAAGGAGGTCCAACCTCTTGATAATGCTACTAAGATCTATTATGCAGTCACCTTTCCCCTTGAGTTGTCCTTGCTTCTTTTGGAAAGAAAATCAGTCACTCTGCAGCATATGTTTATTGGTTGTTTGGAGGTTGAGGAAAACCTTAAAAGATCCCAAATATTGTTAGGACAAGATAGTGGTGGAGAAATAAAAGATACTTTAAAATTAGTTGGGCCCTACAAACAGAAAGGGAGATTCCATGTTTAGCTAAATATTTCACTTGCTAGATAGGAAGATGATCAGCCTGATATAGAAACAGATGGTTTTGTAGGCCTGTTTTCTGAAGGTTGCAATCTGCTCAGCGCTGAGTCCGTTAATGACGATTTTAGAAGGGATTTCAGTGTACCTGTGTATGATGAGTATGAGGAGGAGTATCTGGAGGCTATACCTGAAGAGCCGGTTATGGAACTAAGGTATGGTAATGGAGAAAATCAAGCTGCAATCCAAAGTCAAAAGGTTTAGACACACTAGTGGAAAATGAGAGATTAGTGACCAAAAAAATGACCAAAAGCCGCATATCAATGACCACTTTTGGTTTGGCGATCGCTGGTGGCTAATTTACGGTCTTTTATTACGCGACCAAAATTGGTCATTTTATTTTGGTCATTTATAGCTTGTTAGCTGGTCATTAATTTGGTCATATACTTGGTCATTAATTTGTTCAATATTTGAATCAACGACCAAATATATGACCACATTTATGACCAAATTAATGACCACATGACAAACTAGAATATGACCACATTTGGTCGCGTAATAAAAGACCGTAAATTAGCCACCAAAACTGCTTTTTGGTCATTAATATGCAATTTTTGGTCATTTTATATGCAAATTTTGGTCATTAATCTCATTTATTGGTCACTAATTTAGCCATATTATGTGTAGTTATTATATTTTAGCAGTTTAAATGGTGTCCATTATTAATCAACATAAATTTTTAATATGATATTATGTTTAAAATTTAAAAAAAAATACATTAATTATCATCATATAATACACATGAATTAATCAATGTCATATTAATTAGCTAATTACAACACTTATAAATAATATAAAGTACAACAATATAAGTTTTAAATCGCGCAAATTATATTATATGAAATGTCAAGTATTACAATAAATATGAGTTTTCTCAAAAACTATCTCCATATAAATTTACATGAAAATCATCTAGTACATTGATGACTTTTCAAAATATTACAATGACTAAACCATCCCATTTGTACTTGGCTGCTAAGCCATACTTAGATCCCGCAGCAGCTTCAATTAACCCATACTTAGCAGCTTGAAAGCCTTGGCAGCAGACTCTTCATACGCAATGGCAAAGCCTCAACAACAGGCTCTTCATACTTAATGGCCCACTTAGTTAATTTCATTCCTGCAAAATCAAGTAAAAAAATCTTAGTTAATTTCATTCCTGCAAATTCAAGTAAAAAAAACAATGAACTGTAAAATACAAAAACAATGAAGAAAATTATTTATAATGTTCAATATCTTAGCCTCCAATTGCTTTTCCTTTTTCTATACAAAAT
>LPNX011113967.1:15125-37572 GCA_001517045.1 Pseudotsuga menziesii | reverse complement strand
GTTTCAACGACCTTAAGAGGGATCCGGGTTGCAGAACAAAAAACAGAGGAATCCTTTTAGTCCATCTATCAACCTCGTGATGTAAAAATGGCGGAAATGTTAGAATGTACCCTCCGGCGGGCAGAATAACTCGTAAAAATGATTCGCTCCGGCACTGTAAACCTCTGTTTATCGAACAAGAGACACGCGTTGGGTATACTGGGTATTCACATCAAACACGCGTCCACATCCTGTATCGGACACGCAACACATCCCGTATCGAACACGCGTCCACAGCTCATTGGTTCCATAGACGAAATGGAACAGTGGATTTCCGAACTTCTTCGGAGAAAAACGCCTTACGGCGTAAAAATCTTGGCATGTAGCATATAATTACAATCATGTATCATATAATGTAGGGAAAAAAATAGATCCTGCATTTCAAACAATCTTTTAGAATAAGAGTACTTATATATGGTTCATAAATGTTACTTCTATAAGGTAAGAATGTTAAGTAAGGTAACAGTATTTTTCAAATGCTTTAAAAATGTTTATTCTAAGGGTACAATATTTTTCAAAACAAAGGAATTCCTGATGCCAAACTTTTTCAATTTTGACGAAAGATCTCACATCTAAACCATAATCACTTAAACTAATCATAAAAGCTACACTTTCCATTATCTTATATATTCATTCTTTTGTCAAATTAAAATATTTCCAACACAACATGAAGCTGGAAAAAGCTACACTTTCCATTATCTTACATATTCATTCTTTTGTCAATTTAAAATCTTTCCAACACAACATGAAGCTGCTTTCCATTATCTTATACATTCATTTTTTTTGGTCAAATTAAAATCTTTCCAACACAACATGAAGCTGCTTTCTAGAAATCCTTAAATGCTTGGAAGGAAGGCTAAAATGGCCTTCGCCTTGTTTCCAGTTGTGACGTTTCTAGTCACTAAAACACCCAAAAATGCCCCCCAAAATTTTTAGTAAAGCTACATATGCCGAAGCAACATGAAGCTGCTTTCTAGAAATCCTTAAATGCTTGGAAGAAAATGCTAAAATGGCTTTATCCTTCTTTCCAGTTGTGACTTTTCTTGTCACTAAAAGCACCCAAAAATGCATCCCAAATTTTTTAGTAAAACTATATATGCAAGCAATCCAAAAGGGTTACGCCTTTGCATCTTCAGCCATGCAACCTATGTATTATTTATTAACATAAGGATAAAAGGCTACAGCCTCCTCAATCCACATCACATATAAACTATACCCTTACAATCCATATCAACTTACAATATAAAAATATACACCCTAACACATGCAGTGTTGCAAGCATATACAACTCAAGAAGAGACTGCACCCTACACAAACAAGTAACAACACTGCGACACACAATGCAATCACACCAGGGAACCTTCATCCGAATATTCCAGCCATTAAACATAAGATAAGGGTGGCCCTCGTGGGAAGGGATCACCCTCTCCACTACTACTAAATCAAGTAATATAATTAAACACTCATGAATTCATTCAAACAATGAAGGACCATGCCCACACTCTTGGCAGCCCAAGCCAATAAACACATAATTCCAATGAGTGAAGAGGGAACTCGACTCTGCTCATGAGGATGCTCCTTTCTTTTAATTAACTAATTCATCTACAAGAAATTCTAATTCCTATAAGCATTTGGTCGTCAGCCATTAGCCTACCTTCTAATTGTGGTTTATCATTACATTTCTTTCAGCATAACAACATAATTATTGTAATACTTTTATTCCTCAACATGATCCATATTGAATAAGATTTCTGCAGCAGACTTTATATAAGAATACAGTATTAATCATGAATAACATTCAGATTACCAGAAGTGAATAAAACAGAGCAGAGTTCACTCTGTACTTTATCAATGGCTACAGAAAATCAACGTATACTCCTCAAATCTGAGCAACACTACAGGAATTTCGATGTGGTTTTCATGTTGGGTAAAGATGGACGTTCCTTAACTTTCCAGAACTTAAGCCATTAGGCCACTCACCATTGCATTCTAGAAACCAGCCAACTATCTTAAAAAAAATTAATAAGTAATCCAATGGATCCAAAGCTATGAGAAATGCCATTCCAGATGTATATTAGCAATTATAGATGTCACCTTTCATTCACTTATGGAAATCTAGATGCACAAAAACACATTTTCAGTGTAATGTATGGAGACGTGAATTAGTTAGCTGCAGCGAAGACGTCTGCAGCAAAAAATACATATGTTCTTTTTTCATCAGTTTTTTTTGTCACTTGAGAGAAGTTCACATCAGTTTCTCTCAAAACTCCCTTGGCTCCCTGGTTTAAAGAAGTGTAACGCCTTTTCCTGTAACCATGTTTCCATCTTGATCCCTAATTTCTCCATTTACCCTATTTTCATCCTGAACCTTGACTTCTTAATTTCCATATTTTTTATTGTAGGCCCTAATTTCTCCATTATCGCATTGTTGAGCTCCTATAACAACCCGAAACCCATTTTAGCGGAAAACATCTCTGGCTTCAACTTTCTGCATAGGAAAAGGGGAGTTCCGTGTCTTTTATGATTTATAATATAAGGAGAAGTGGTAAAAGACGTGAATTAGTTAGCTGCAGCGAAGACGTGAATCAAGTTAGCAAAAAACAACTTACGTATTTTTTGAATTAAATCTGCAAAATAGTTCCTTAAACAACAGTATAATAGTAAGCGATGAAAAAAAAAACAAGGTTTAACAATGGCAATAATGCACATAGGAAAATAGGTATTCAAATAATAAAGATTCCTATTCCTGTACCATAATTTATAGAACTGCTACCAAAAAAGGCACATGTGTACAATGAAAGCCAACTCATTTCTTCAACCAGATCAAAATTTCCCTCCACCTATTTGAAAGAAAATAAGATCAACAGACCAGTATCCCCATAGAAACAAAATATGATCATAGATGTTTAACTCACTGAAGTACGGATTGCATTCCGAACTGCCCAATTCCTAGGCTGAATATTCAGAGCAGGAACTGTTAGGTTTGTTCATCCTCATACAAAGTTTAGATAACATACCAAACACATAGGAAAGCCTAAATAATTCATGTGTACTTGTCCTCCTAATCCATTTCTGTCACGTGGATGATGATACTTGCATGTCCCACCAAATTTGCAAGCTCATGTCCTCGAGTAATACTGCAAAATACATGCTCTTCTTAATATGGAACTTTTAATAGAAAAAGGATTTCGAGTTTTTATAGACAATACTTAATTGTTTATAATTTAAAAAATTGTAGCATATATAAACCAGAAGCTTCCCTTTTGTCAATTATCCATGTAATTTGCTACACAAGGAAATCTCGAATTTGACCAGTAGAAATGTATTTTTAATGTAGAAAAGGATTTTAAAGTTTATAGTGCTTCCATATAGGAATCAAGGATCCTAGACATTTTACAATTTTCCAAACATTTTCATTCTGACATACTTATAGAACACTTTCACCCTTGTTTCGCTGACTTTCAGATTTGAAACATGATTTCGCCAAAAAAAAAATTCTTTACGCTTATATACCAAACCTTTAGACTTAACTCATTGACTGACAACAAAAGTGAAAACATTCCAAAGGTACAACAATAGTGAATAAAAGCAACTTAAGAGACAATTCTGGGTAGATTCGAAATATTTCTACTTATTGATAAATCGTTTCTATTTCGAAAAAAGACAAGTGCTGCATTTTCGTTCATCTTAGCAAGCATATGTATTGATTTCCATCTGCCAAACAACAAAACTCATCCAGGTATATGGAAAGAAAGTTGTAATGGACTTTACATACCAGTCTGGATGATGATTGGAAGGAAGAAGGGGGCAAGAGTTCACCCAATAACCTAGCAGAATGTGGTAAAATTAAAAAAGAATGTCAAAAATATTACTACAGCAAAGAAGATACCAATTCAGTCCTGTAAAGTTTACTAATAAAACCAAGTACAGGTCCGTTGACCAACCATCAAAGAAGGTTGTCTATACTTATCCATGTAGCCTTTACCTGCTAGGAAAGTGATCGTACAAACATTTGGGGCACTTGGGTATTTAGAATGGCCAAGGCTCATCAACTATAAATATTCAAGCAACTAAAATGACCAATTTTTGTCCAGGGCACATGGCAAGTCTATGATCAAATTCAAAGCTACACGATAATGAGTAGAACATGTTGTAAAGTCAGATTGTTGATGAATATTTAACACAATCTGTGCAAAAGATAAATGTCCTACCAATAAATATATTCTATAAAGCATATATCAAAAGACTTTTTTTGTAATACACTTCCTTTGACTATTATTTCCACCCAATCAACAGCAAAGTGGAAAACTGTTGGCACTGGGCTAGGAACTTTGTCCATCACTGCATCTAGTCCACCTGTGCAGCCATGACATACCAAAATGAGCTAACATGTACGATGGGGAATCAAACCATGGTGGGTATCACCACCCCTGCTTTACTAAACATTTAACAGACAAATCCCTAAGATTAAATTGCAAAAGTTTTAGTTGAAAAAAACAAAAGGTGGAAAAAGGCGCCTAGCCGGCAAATTGAAATCATTTACACCATAAAAGGTTAGGATGAGTGTAGCTCTAGTCATTCTGAAATGTATCTTTGTTTTTTATGTTATGCTCAAACAAAAGTTCTTTTTGTTATACAGTCAGGTATGTGAAGAAATATCCTCCAGTGTCACACGATGCACATAAGCAAGCATGCATTTAGCAGCAAATTATCAAATTCGCAACTAAAAGTTGCTTAGGTAGTATGCAAATATTTTTTCAATAAGATGAAGAAATGACATTGAGAAAATAGGGCATTGATATCTTCCAAAGTTCCATCTACTACGTCCCAGAAATGTTATATTAAGAAGGGGCATAAGCACAATTCAATAGCTTCCATAAGTAGAGCTTCAGAATAGATGTTGAATGCCAAAGAAAATGGGGCATTTCAATAGAAAAGCTCCAAGAAACTCTCTATATATAGAGAGAGGAATATAAAGTCAGGCGCCTCAAACAAACAGCTCCAGGAAGATCTGCTAGATCCTCCACACATGCATAGTGTCATAGAAAATGAACATAGTTAGCTGAAGCAGTTCAAACCTATTTCAGCACATATTAATTCAATACTGTCCGTTGCTTAAAGCTTAAACTTCTAAAAGATAGAAGAAAGCAAGTATCAAATGAGATACAAAACATTAAGAAGAACCCAAACTAAACATACCCACACACATAGAGAGGGAACAATATTTGTAACAAATAGAGGATAATCTCTTAAAGGTTGGTTGCAAATTAATAAATGGATGAATATTTACTCGTAGCAAATACTTTGATAAATTTGCTAATGTGTTCAACCTTCAACTTTTGTACAGGTCAATGTGGAATCTTTGTTTTCTTTTTATTCTTTATCAACATCAAGGACCAAAAAGTTGCCTCATTTGGCACTCAACCAGTCGAGACACATGCAAAAACCAATTCATTATTGATTCAAATCAAAGGCTATCAATTTCGTACTATCTCCAAAAAAAAATGGGATGCCAATACCACTTTAGCAAGTCACAAACATAACACAAGAATTGGATACAATGTCAATTGAAACTCGTGGAATTCTCTTCAGATCCCGAAAAAATGGGTACTGTGCATCTTTCTTAGGTTAAATGCCATAGATATATGGAGCAAACGCTTTGCTGGATTCCCAAGAAAAATATCCTATGAAACTAAAATGAATCTTTATTATACTTGAATATGCAAAGGTAGAATAATTGTTGCTTCTCCATGCATCAAAAGCAATGTTTGTAAATGAAAGAAACAATCCAAGTACAAACAGATAAAAAAAATAGGTTACAATATCTACAAGAAATGGTGAACATTATGTGGTAAAACAGGGGTGTTACTTGGTATTTTTCACTACAATCTGCAGAGAAAGCATACTGGGGGAGCTTTATCAAACAAACACCTTAAGGATATAGATAGTCTCTCTTAAGTTGAACTTCAATTTCAAATCTCCGTTCACTCAATGAAACGAGCCCTAATGTGAAAAGGGCAGTAAAACGCCGATACTTTTAAGAACCTAAGATTGCATTAGTATCCCTACATTCTGTGGAGAATACAAACACCATACCTGGCATTCTGACTATCAAACTCTTTCAAGAAATTCTCCTTTGCTAGCAATTTCCTGTAAAAACCAAATTCCCCTTGCCTCTCTATTACAATTCAAAACAAAATCAAAACCCAACAATGCTGTGTAGCTCAAAACAAAAAAATATCCAACCAGTTTGTTCAATTTTAAATCAATGCCACAATTCCTATTTCAAGTTAGGAGGATGGTTCAAGTAGCAATTGGGACCATACCCACAGAGGCCTGTGCGCATGTAATAGGCATAGTCAGGCTCATCCACTCTCTCAGGGTATGACCTTGATTCCACTGGATCCACTGATGATTGCAATGTCATCTTCCCCATGGATTTCTCTATGCTTTTCAAATATGTAGAAGCTGTAAATGTCAATACATTGTTCTTATTACTGTGCATGGCCCAATTCTCCCCCTGCCTATAATATTCCATCAATAACCAATCAAATCAATCAATCTGAGAGAAACCCACTAATCTCCTTTGCATTCCACAACTACTCACCAAACAAAATTGATGAAATGAATGGCCTATGGTATTCCATGGTATTCCAATTTGGGTGGTGTGAAAGCTCAGTTTTGTTGTGCAGGAAGAGGACAAAAATAAGATATGGCATTTGATACCCAGAAATGTAAATAAACAACCCTGCACAACAACTAAATGACAGTGACACCGCGGGATTCGATCTTAAAATCACTTATCAAGACACTCACCGACAAAATCCGACTTGGCCAAGAACTCTAGGTATCAGACATCGAAATGGGGAACGACAAAACAAACAAAATATCAGAGTTTCAGAACAGGGTTTCGAACCTCGTACGCTTCGGAGATTTGCTTGAACTTGGCCTCGGCCTCCTTCTTATTATTGGGATTCTTGTCTGGATGCCATTTCATAGCCAATTTCCTGTAGGCCTTCTTCAGATCATCATCCGTCGCATTGCGTCCCACCTTCAACACATTATAGTAATCAACCCCCCATTTCGGTCCGTTGCGAATCAGATTCTGAACCACCTCACAACAGAACCCTGAAAGCATAGCCTCGAGGCAAAGAATTTCATAATGCACAAAACAAAGTGCCAACCCTCTTGCAGGGATTAAATCCTCTGCGAAGGGGTGAAGATAAGGGAGATTAGGGGAAACGACGCGAGGCTTTGAGAATCTTCGAGGACTGCTCTAAACCCGAACCCGTGCCCACACCGAGGACGACCACGACAACACAGCGGGTAAACCAAAAAACCAATAGACAAAATTCAAACACATGGCATAATTCGATTGGCAGAACACGCGTCCACAGCTCATTGGTTCCATAGACGAAATGGAACAGTGGATTTCCGAACTTCTTCGGAGAAAAACGCCTTACGGCGTAACTAGTATATATTTAAATCTTAGGCTTTATTAAGTGTTAAGAGGGATCAAATTTTTGGAGGTGCAAACTTTTTCTTAAGTATTGTAATTAATTATCAACTTTAATGTAATTTAGATGAAAAGACACATTTTTTTATTTAAAGTCGACATATAATAGTTTTATTATTAATATTCAATACTATTTATGGCAAACATATAATATTTTTTATTATTTTTTATTTTGTTAGGAAAGAACATTACAACATTTCCTCATACATGGTTTTAAAACCATGTGCAAGGCCCTCCTAAAACCATGGGTTGTTTAGGAGGTCTTGCACATGGTCTTAAAACCATTTGTGACAACCTCTTAAACCATGTACAATAAAACTATGGGTTGCTTAGGAGGTATTGCACATGGTTTTAAAACCATTTGCAAGGCCCTCCTAAACCATGTACAATAAAACCATGGATTGTTTAGGAAGCCTTGCACGTGGTTTTAAAACCATGTGCACGGACCCACATTTTTTGGGGGGAGAATTCAATTTTTTTTTTTTTTTTTGCGCCGAGAGGCGCTCTAGAGCCTAGTATGAGGGAGATCTTGTAACGTTATTCATGTAAATGTCGGTCATTAAAAATAAAAAAAAATGAATTATCCTCCAAAATAAATGTTGGTCACAAAAACAACCTAATATGGGGTAGATGTAACAAAACAATAAAAAAATTAATTAATTAATTATCAGCCAAAAAAAAATGTGGGTCAGAAAAACAACACAATATGAGGGAAATGTTGTAATGTTCCTACTTAACAAAATATTAAAAAATAAAAAATTGAATTATCCCCAAAAAAAATGTTGGTTCGTGCACATGGTTTTAAAACCATGTGGAAGGCCTCCTAAACAATCCATGGTTTTATGAGCATAGTAAAGGAGCAAGGTGAATGGTTCTCACTTAACTGTAAGTCTATGATTAGTGTACTCGGGCTCAAAGCATATGGAGGAGGAAAATGGTTGTCATTCAAATTCCATCATCTCATGATAGTCTTGGTTAGGAGCAAGGAAAACAATACATGGAGGAAGGCCACAATGGCCATAAATTCATCTAGTATGTAAATGCACTTTAGTTGTTCGTTGTTGTTACGACAGTTTATTAGGCATTACAACTATATATCTTGTTTTTAGAAGTTATTTTAGGTACATTGTGTATTAGTTGTAGAATTTTTTTGTTGATCATGCCTCAGTTTATGAGAGCAATTTTGAACAATCAACATTCTAATTGTAATATATTTGGTTGTCTATATTTCCACAACCTTTATAATACAATATATATAAGTTTCCATAAGACTCTGATTCAAAAAAAATGCAAAAATGTATATAACCCTCCACATCCACAAAAACCATAGGCTTGCGATCCCCAACATTGTTCCATATGTATCTAAAAAACAAAATTATTATCAATCCCTAACATTGTTCCATATGTATCTAAAAAAACAAAATTCTATGAAATTAACAACATTATCCCATATATAGGTGCTTAAAAAACATAAATAGAATTGTGTTTGCTATAAAATATAATTTAAAAATGTACTTGAAAGGTTTACATATTCACCAAAACTAAAAGAGAATCTCATGAGTGATCCCTGCACCCCCCCCCCCCCAATCTCCATAATGACCCCAAAGATGAAGACCCTCTTTGAATAGATAATTTGCCTTCATAATCAATTATGTAGATACCAAAACTAAAAGAGAATCTCATGAGTGCTCCCTGCACCCCCCCATCTCCAGAATGACCCCAAAGATGAAGACCCTCTTTGAATAGATAATTTGCCTTCATAATCAATTACGTAGATACGTGGGCGAAGGAGTTAAAACACAATCGCCATTCATTTCATTTCATCAAAGCTTGGTCTGAGAATCACACTTTCTATTCTAGACTTTTTGGTCATCCAATTTACCACTAAAAAATAGTCCCTAGAAACCTGAAAATTCCTACATTTTTCTCTACTGGAAAATAAAATACACTGTAACTGTCACATATTTTTAAAGCGCTTCAATTCATATTCCCACAAATTAAAGAGTGTCATTTTTTCCCTTCAAAATAACTTGTAACTTTTATTGGATATAAAAACACTACACTTGTGTATGCTTCTAAAAACATTCAAAAATATCTCTCATGATGGGTTAAGAAGTGGGCCAAATCTTATCCCTTTTGTTCGAAGCATGGAGGGGGTTGGTGGCCATGTAGATGAGCAATGTGGTAAGGTAAGAGAAGACAAGGGGTGTGTGGAAGAAGGCATAGTGGAGGCCCGAACGAGGGAGTGTTAATACAATCCTATGGTGAGTGTTTAATGGCACCTAGTTTGTGTAATAGCATGCTTAAGGAATTCATGGTTGTCGGTGATATTTTTTGCAACTCAAATACGCACGGTACTTAGGATCCCAGCTTAATCATGAGCTCCTTAATTGTGGCCTCATTACAACTTACGAGAAGGCATCAAACAAGGGAGAGCTCATGGGTCATTTTGGGAGCAATTGGTTGTTATTCATTCCTCCATAGACATATTATGCTTGGCACCAAAACATCTTTGATTCAATCACTCGAGACTGGGCTATGTTGCATCAATGTGCCTGAAGTTGATGAGGGGGAGGACGGCGGCATCATTAGTTGGAATGGTGGTTCAACAAGGAAACAACATGACACGTTCTATTAAAAAACAATCAACCATAGGAAAACCTCTCTACAAGTCTCCAAGTGAACTTGATTAAGGCTAAGGATACCGATTTTGAGGGAATTTCTGGTTTGGATCCTTATTGGATTGTGAAAATCCTCCTTGTATGCTCCTCATGGAAATGTACGAGACCCAAGCAAGCATTTTCTTAGTGGTAGATGCCATTCCTTATGACATTAACAACAATCACATCAAGCTAAATCTCCTAGCAGAAGTGGTGAATACTCCCTTGCAGGTGTGCGACCAACCTCGTTAAGGAACGTAAATAAATTTTTAGGTTTAATTAAGTTCTATCTTTTCTAGATTTTTGGAGTTTTGATGATGAACGATAGTTATAGTACCGTTAAAAACTTTTTGGTCTATTTTTGTATGTTAAAAAGTTCTCTAGTTAATACAATTTAAAAAGGGGGGAATCTCTGGTTTCCTCATGAAGGGAAGGATTCCCCTCTTTGCTTTAATCTTGTAAAATTTTGGTTCATGGTTTTAGAGCCCAGCCAAAACTCTTTTAGTGGTTGACTTGGTTTCCCTTAAGGCAGGTCAGCCACTAACTCTTTGTGTATTTCATGTAAATTTATTAGTAATAGAGGGTTCTCCAACTAGTTTACACAAAATAAAAATAAAAGATCATGAAAGGCATATAACCTTCCTTGGAAAATTAAAACAAACAAGAAAAACCATAGGTTTGCAAGCAATCTTATCCATCCTCAAAAATTTTCTTAAATGTATCTGAAAACAAAATTATAAGAAAGTAACAACATTGTCCCATGTATAGGTATTTATAGAAACATCTAAAAAAAATGTTTGATATAACATATTACAAAAAAGAGAAAAGTGCTCGAAAGATCTATGAATTTACCAACAATAAAATACGAGTTTCGGATTGAATGGCCTCCTCTTTGATCTTCATAATGACCTGAAGATATGATGCAAGTCAAAGACATTCTTTGGATAGAAAATATACCTCCACATTCAGTTCTCTGTATACATGGGTGAAGGAGACATTTTGAAAGACTATGATTGTAATATATCGTAATCATAACGTAAGTTAGATATAGGCAATTATTAACTATTGTAATGGTTGGCCCCTTATGAATACATGTGACTCTAAAATTACGTGTATAAATAAGTGAGTTGTGCATCACTATAAGACATCACTTTGAATAATAAAATAAAATACACACATGCATGTGTGTGTGGTTTTCTCAAAGTGGTATCAAAGACACTGATTCCATTGTTAAAGATTGACCAAATCACGACCAAGGGAAGTGGTATTGTAGCTAGCAAAATAAATGTTCATTGTGTGGAGGTGGGTGATTGAACCTAGTTCTCACACACATATTGGGTTCATGGTACTCTAGTGTAGCTCTCCCACCGGTATGGCACTCTCAACAAATTTTCCACCCACTATTCATTATTCATTCCATCGTTTTTAGCCACACTTCCAACCGACATCATTCAATGTTTCATATGTTACACCAATTGTAGCACTAGCGACATGGGGCCTACAATGAAAATTGACTAGTGTTGGTTCCTTGTGTATGGACAAAAGGCAGTAGGGGTGACACAATGATATGTAAATAGCCATCACCAACAGCAAAATCAAGGAGGAATAAGTGGGTTTACCAACCATAAGTACATGATCCTCTAAAGTATATAGTTTGAAACACGTGATGATAAATCTTTAGGTACAATGTATGTTAGTTTTTCAAGATACTTCAAATGTGTTCACACCATGTTTGGGGCAACTCATGAGATTTGGGGTAAATGGTGTATGTTCGTCCCCTCGATGTCCTGAGATGGATTGCAACATGAGAGATGGTTTGTGATGGATATACATAGTTGAAATAACTTTCATAGTAGATGCTTGACCTCAAGATGGTTTTGCTTCATCTCTGTAAGTTTCATGGTAAAAGTGTGATGTGGACATGAGTCCACTATTGAAATTTGGCATTCACTTTTACTTTAGAGACACAAAATTCCTAAATATCACATATTTTTAGAGCGCTTCAAATTACTTTCACACAAATTTATAGTGTAATTTATGTTTGTTTTCCTTAAAATAAATTTATTTTTTAATACATAAACAAATTTGAATTTGAATATGCTTCTAAAACATTCAAAAATATTGCAAAATGTTATTAACTTTACCTAAAAATCTATCACCACAAAAAAGACCATAAGCTTGTAAGCTCTCTTATCATTCCTCAACATTGTTCCATGGGTATCTGAAAAACAGAATTCTATTAAAGTAACAACACCATCCCATACATAGGTACTTATAAAAACATATATAGAGCAATGTTTGATATAAAAATACAACAAAAAGAAGTACTCCAAATATTTATGTGTTCACCAAAACTAAACAATAACTTTCACAATGAATGCTTCCCACCCCCTTCCTTTATGATTTCACTTTCACTACCCACATAGAGCAAAAGAACATAAATAACAATCGAAATAAGAATAAATAAGAAAGTTATAGGAAGAATCCATTCATAAATCTAAAACAATCTTACTCCATATCCGCGTGTGAAATATGAGAGAGAGAGAGAGAGAGAAGAATAAATAAGAAAGTTATAGGAAGAATCCATTCATAAATCTGAAACAATCTTACTCCATATCCGCGTGTGAAATATGAGAGAGAGAGAGAGAGAGAGAGAGAGGAATAAATAAGAAAGTTATAGGAAGAATCCATTCATAAATCTGAAACAATCTTACTCCATATCCGCGTGTGAAATATGAGAGAGAGAGAGAGAGAGAGAGAGAGGAATAAATAAGAAAGTTATAGGAAGAATCCATTCATAAATCTGAAACAATCTTACTCCATATCCGCGTGTGAAATATGAGAGAGAGAGAGAGAGAGAGAGAGAGGAATAAATAAGAAAGTTATAGGAAGAATCCATTCATAAATCTGAAACAATCTTACTCCATATCCGCGTGTGAAATATGTGAGAGAGAGAGAGAGAGAGAGAGAGAGAGAGAGAGAGAGAGAGAATTATGATTTCACTACCCACATAGAGCAAAAGAACATAAATAACAAGCGAAATAAGAATAAGAAAGTTATAGGAAGAATCCATTCATAAATCTAAAACAATCTTACTCCATATCCGCGTGTGAAAGAACATGAAGCGTTTACATATATTCATCCACATAACAACAGTATTCCTGTGCAAAAGTAATCCAAGGCTTCTCCTCATTCACAGTTCAACAATAATACATGGAAATGTTCGAGAAAAAAAATCCCCTGCTCGTAAAATGAGGTAACAATATAAAGGCCAGGCCTAGGTGACCTTTGTCCTTCCATATTCCCTTGAGAATTTTAGAATTCCTTAAATAAATTTATTACAAAATTTGATTAAATTCACCCTTGTGTGACCTTTGGTATTCCACTAATTTGTCCTTTAGTGACCTTTGTCACTTAATGGAATTTGGCTTCATGTGACATGTTGACTTCCTTGATTTCTTAGAGAGATTATTTGTCGTAGTCTTTGGAACTTGATGGCTTGGCATCACTGATCAAACATAATCTCCACTTGTTCATGGTTACAATGCTTGTTTTTAAATAATGATCTTCCTCAATTCATCTTCAGCTTTCTCGATGGTCATCATGAGCTTCTATAATCATAATTCAATATATGAGAGCTTACACATTGATCACAAAGGGAAATTAAGTTAACAATTCCAAAAATTGAAAACTAGCTAAATTGTGAGAATTGTTTAAGCGCTGCAAAATGTGATATTTAAACTAACTTGCCAATTGATATATATTATATCTTTTCCCCGTTGAGAATATTTATATGAGAATGATTTCAATTGAAAACTACCATGATTAGCATTAGATTGGAATTCATTCACTATCATTCTAACTTTAGTTTCCCTCTGAATTTTTCCTCGACTTTCTTGCACTTGGTAATTTTGCCAAATTCCTTAATTGTCACAAGGAAGAGTTAAAATACATTTTGGGGGATGTAAATTCTTTATAAGGTTGCACGTCTTGATTAGAATGAACTCTATAAATTCAACCTTTTATTTATTATATGTTTATTTTCTATAATTAACTTTCCAAAGTCTAGTGTAAATTATCAAAATTTTAAATTAAATTAATTAGAGGCCCATAGATTGTAAAATTGACTTTACTGACCTTATCAAAGTGTAGGGGTAGAGATTTGGATTCAAAATTGATTTTTGAGCTTAATCTTATTTCATAGGAATTATTTAGTGAAAAATTAACAAAATTCCTAAAAAACAAGAGGATGCATTTTAAAAGTGATTGATTGTGGATTTACTGACCCAAGGCATTCCTTATGCCTCTTTGTGATCGAACAACCTCAACTCTGATTTGTATGACCAAATTTGTAACTATCCCCAATTGGCTTAATTTAGCAAAAGTATTCAAAATTGACAATTAAAGAACTCAATTGACGAGTCTAGCAAGTTAATAACATTGATAAATGTTCAATAATACAGTTGCCCTTCAATAATTTCCAAAGATATCTAAATCCCATGACTTTCCCAGAATAGTTTATTACTATAAATCGAAAGGATTGCTAAACAAGGGAAATAATGCGCAACTTGGGATGAAAATTTAACCATGAGCTTTTACAGGTCCGAAGACTCTAAAGAAAACGTTTGGTCCAAAGATGATGGATAAAACTCTCGAAAATGGAAAAGTTGTTATTTCAGGAAGGTCTCAAAGGGGTTTTCTTAAAATAAATTGATGAGGGTGGATATAGGAGTTGGAATACGTAAATGCTGGAGAACAAGAGTTTGTATGAATTATTGAAAAAAATTGTCATAACCTCCCCTTTTTTTCCACTTTTAAATACGAATAAAGGAAGAAATGACAATTTTTCAAAAGACGACAATGCCAAAAGAAGAAAGGGGGGGGAATTGTAGGGCTAAGTCTGTAAGTTTAAGATTTATGGAATATCCATTAATACCTGCAAATAGTGCCACCAAAAGATAGCCTACAAAAAAACCATCATGAATCCATTAAATACTCCAAAAGCTATGATTTGAATAGACATAAAATGAAGCTTTACCTTCTTCCTCCTTCAATGGATTTGGATCCCTCACTCATACTCAGTAAAAAATGGGCAAGTTTATGTCTCATACACCCATTCCTCTTATCAAATTCGAAATATGTCCTCATGTGTTGAAAGAGATGATTTTTCTTCATCCATAACCCATGGCATAGGGGACAAACCCTTCTTATTCCATAGTGTGGGCCAATGGACACCTCTTCCACATATTCCACTCCTAATAAGTGTTATGACTGGGCATAATTAATCACCTACAAATGCTGACCTACAAACTAATCATGCCATAAGGGAATATTTCACTTGGAGGGCATTTAGGCTCACTTAGGGATAAATTAGGTTATCTCATGATTAAACGGTTAATTAATCCAAAAATGAACCAATGGGAGAGAGAGCACTCTACTTGGCTATATAATGGGATTACAAGTAATTGATAAGTGTAGGAGAATCATGATTAAATTCCCTCTCACCTAATTGGGGTAGCCTCCTTTAACATTCCCCCTTAGTGGTGCTCCCTTCTCTGCTTATATAAGCTAATTAGGCTTCCAAGGAGAATTCCATCACTTAGTCTCCTTTAGCTCCCCTTTATTTTTTCCTTCCTTGGATGAGGTTCATGAAATTATGAGCATTGATACCAAGTGAAACCCAATTTTTTTTTGCAAATATAATATTTATTTAGTTAAATATCAGGCCTCCTTATATTGGCATGCTAAAACTTTGTCCCATGATGAAAAAGTTGATAACTCCCTCATATTTCATTGGGATCATGAACTGCTAGATGCATTGGAAAGCTTATGCACAAGGATACATGATACAACCATTATTTACCTATAGAATTCATCTTATTCTTGCTTCAAAGTTGCCACAAAGGCCTCCAACCTTGTTGGTCACGGAATTGGCAAAACACAAAGCAGGTAAAAAGTAAAATTTAAACAATGGGAATCAAACCCAAAGCAATAGAGGACATGAAAGACATATAGGGGGGGTTCAAATCATGTGAAAACTTCCATCATGCATAAAATCTTCATGGTCAATCGAATTCAAAGTTCAAATAAATGCTCAAAAAGAAGCCTTTAAAATCACTCAAGCACATCATAAACCATTTAGGGAGTATTTGAAACAATTCCAAGCTAATATCAAGAATCAAAGATGTCCAAAACAAACATTACATCATATTCCATGCATCAACCTTAGTTCTCAACACCAAATGGACATATAATCCTCTTTCGTATTGGCTTTCTTCCCTAGCCTTGACGTGTCATCGGTGAGTTATTGAATTCTCCTTCGAAATTGTATTGATGAGTTATTGGATTTTTCTTGCACCATGTATCGACAGAAACTTCACTTTGCTTGCACCATGTTTCAGCGGTATCTGGTCCTTTATGCACAACCCATCAATAGATTCTCAACTTTTCATGTGAATGCTTTAGCAATTTTTCATCTTTTTCATGCACAACGTGTTGATGAAGTTTCGAGTTTCTATGCAATGTGTTCGATGATAATATGACTTCCTCATCGCAACGTATCGGTGATTACCTCACTTTTTTGCAGTGACTTAGTCGACATATTTTCCACTTTTCGTCTCAATGCATTGACACATTCTTGACTTTTTTGCCACAACGTCGGTGAGTTACTAACTTTTTCAATGCAACATTGACAACTTTCTCCCATTTTTGCCGCAAATGTTGGCATCTTTCTCACATTCTTGTGGCAATTGTTGGCAACTTTCTCCCCTTCTCACTACAATTTTCATACTTAGCCATTTTTGGAAAAGGGACTTCTCAAACATGCCTCTATGCTCTCTTCAAACTTTGTCTTGAATATTCCTTAAGAGATAAGCCTTAGGTGAATGCCTTACCTAAGTTAGAAGGAGAAATCGAGTTTTGTAAGATAATGCACATAGGTGGCAAGCACACCACATAGTTTCCATGTAGTTTTCAAACTTGGCAAGGCAAGGTAAAAATCAAGATTGGAAGATGATGGCTTGGGAGCCACACACAAGAGACTCAAGAGGAATGTAAGGACCTCATAACTAACCCTTGGAACACTCAATTAAACTATCAAAGGCCCATCATTGGTCGTGTCAAAGCAAGTCATTGAAGAAAAGGAAAACCAGTAAGTCAACATAGCCCAAATAACTCATTCAAGGACCACAATAACATCACTGAAGATTATCATGAAGGTACTGATGGACATTCAAGCAATCACACTTCATTGTTTATTCACATATCAATATAGGTGGCACTAAAGGATCAAAAATTTAGTATGGCGGGGGGGATGCTTTTCTATTCCAAGATGAAGAAAAGTAGGAGAGGTAATAATTATGGCCATAACAATTTCAAACCTTTGGAAGAACCAATTATATCTGTCGAAAACACCTAAATACTTCCATTCATTTCGAGTGTTAAAGATAAGCTCTCCAGGTGAGCATGATAGTTCTTGTATTGATGGGTGCCACTTCGTTATATGTTTTAATTTTCAATAGGATATGAATCAATAATACAGGACCTAAGATAATCTTATGACAATTCTATTGGAGTCGGAGTATGGATTTAATTTACCAAGCTTATGTCCAAAATGTGCTTTGTACTGGGCATAACACCTCATGTTAAAAATTACAAGTCAGATAAGTGCTTAAAGTTTGGTCCTTATCTCTTATACCATGGGCATGGCTCTGATGCCCGCAAGCATCCATAGCCTCAACAAAGTTGCCTCTTAAATATTAAATTCTCTTATCCCATTTTCTACGACTAAATTCTCTTATCCCATTTTACCTTTGGTTTGCATATGCATATACGTATTTATTTTGATCTCTTAGAGATCTTCTGCTTTTGCAGTGAGTGAATGGGGGAGTAGATTCAGTAATCCCCTCGAAGGAATGGGATGGTATTTAGAGTCATTTTGATTTGTTGCACACTTTCATACCTCTAATTCTACCCATGGGTTCACCACTTGAAAACATCATAGGATTTAGCCAATTAAGAGTGTGAAGTGGACAGAGCTCGCCAAAGAATAACCGAAAGACATCTAGATTCCTACTAACTATTGCTCTCATGTAAGCTCTTTCAGATTTGTTAGCATTCCACCATACTATAACCTTCCGAAGATCTTGTAAGGATTCTCAGATGAAATGGTTTGGTGTTAAGCAAATGTGATATACTCCTTTCTAATGGTACTATTGTGTAGACCCTAAATTTTGAGACCCCAAACAAATTATCTCATGGGATTTGAATGACCTTTTATGGAAATTGATGCCAAAGGTTTGGACTTGTAAGTAATTTGAGCAACAAAGTCTAAACAAAAACATAGGGCTTGGGAAAGGAATATATAAAATGAAAGCAATCCCTCAAAAAGAATGACTACACCAACTGAGAGAAATACTATCCATTAAAATTATTTGTTACAAATTGTAAGGGTTCATCCTTACATTATTATCGTAATTGATAATACATATATATATTTATTTATGTATTGATTGATTTGATGATTTATTACATTTGCGGGCTTACATTATATATGGAAGCTAACCTATGAATGGTCGGTTCTTGAAAGAGGTGACCTTTGACATTTAACCTAATTGTTAATTAATTAACAATAACAATAATATATTTATTTAGGTATATTACAGGTCATCCTTGTCTGAAAAGATTCTTCCATGAATTTTCTTATGAGCGTGTTGCAACTGGAATTCTTGCCACGAATAATTGTGCCACGGTTTAGTAGTTCTTGAAATATTTGGTCGCATTTCCATTCAAATCTTTTCTTGCATATGATTCTGTATATGAACGCATAACAACTATATGGAGTATTCTTTTGAGCTTCTAATCCGATGGTGTTCTTTTGACCTTCTATTTTGATGTGGCTTTTTTATATTTATGCATGCTTTGATATGGTTTTCTTATATGTAGTGGAAACTACTAATATTGTACTTACTTCCTTGTCTAACAAGCTTGTCTTTATTCGTTCTCTGGGAACCTTTTGAAATTCTAGAACATCTTGAGTTGTGACTACTAAGAGAATGTTCATCTCATCATTTGTTGCGCCATCCTCTAGGTTTCATTTTTCTATGTTATGGTTAAGGTCATCTTTAACACTTTTATTTTCATCTTTAACATTTACTTTATTGACTTCATTGACTTCTACGACAACATCATTTTCTTTAAAATTGATATTGACATTGTGATTGTCAATATCATTTTGATATGTCATAACTGTGTATTCTACTTCTTCTATTTCATTGTTATTGTTATTGTATTTCTTAACAAGTCCTTGTTCTAGAACTGGTGTATTGATGTGCCTTGTTTCCCTACTTTGTAGGAAGCCACAACGAACTTCTGGTAGGCATGCATACTTTTTACTAAGTATCACATTTTGAGGTTTGTAGTTGGGATGTCTTTTCTTATCCCACTTGGTGTCTGGTGGTATAGATATTTTGTGAGGAGGGGTATAAGGAGTCGTTTGGCCATGATTTCTTTCCTTCCTGGGGGTAGTAGCGATTTTATATTCATCCCTACTTAAATATGTAGGAGTTGCAGTAGTCCCTTGTTCCTCTTGCCTTAGTAACTCGAGAGTCATAGTTACTTCTTCTGCCGAGGGTGTATATCCCAACACTTATTTTGTCATGAGTGTCGATGCAGACCCCAACTATGCTTGAATTGAGAAATTGGTAGTTGACATAGCTTGTTCATTTATGATAGAAATCCTTTCTTTTGACGTGAGAGCTGATGTAGATGTCATCTCTATTCACCCTGAGCACTCGGAAGTCGCAACAACTTCTTCTGACTTCCTTTCCTTCCTGGGGTACTAGCGATTTTATATTTATCCCTACTTGAATGCGTAGGAGTTGCAGTAGTCCCTTATTCCTGTTGACTTGGTAACTCAAGAGTCACAGTTACTTCTTATGTCAAGGGTGTATATCCCAACATTTATTGACTTGAGAACTCGAAAGTCATAACATATTCTTTTTTCCTGGTCATAGTCCTTTCTTTTGTCACGAGTGTCGATGTAGACCCCAACTTTGCTTGAACTGAGAACTTGGAAGTCAACATATATTGTTCATTTATGATAGGAGTCCTTTCTTTAGACGTGAGTGTTGATGTAGTCACGAGATCTATTCGGCTTGAGCACTCGGAAGTCGCCACAACTTCTTCCCTGATTCCATTTTCTTCTATCGTGGGTGCAAAATCAATTTCCAACTCTTTATTTGAAAATTCTAGGGGCGTAACCTCTACTGCTATCTCAAGTGCCATAAAAACTTTCATTCCCTTGCTTGGAAGGTGAGATGTCGCAACATCTTCCTCCTTCAACTGACTTGAGGGGTAGGACGCATTCACCTCAGATTGTTCCTTGTCCACATGTTTCTTAGTTTCGTCTTCTTTTCGTCGTATTATCAACCTTTTTGTTTCTTCAACTAATTATTTTATATCTTCATGCAGAACTTGCGCCACCACATCGATATCCGATATTTTTGCTTCAAGCTCTGTGGGTTTTATTTCTTTAATATCCCATATAAAGTCATTTTTAACTTCTTACGATGGTTTATCTCATTTGGAAAACCCATAAACACCTTCATTAAATACCATTTTGTCTTACACAAAATCTTCAATTTTTTTGAATAATAATAATTTGATAAACTATATATATATATATATATATATATATATATATATATATTATATAATTTTTTTGAAAGGTTATAATAATAATTATTAATTATTATACTAATAATATTATAAGTTTTCTGAAAACCGGTGTGAATGCTGTTGGATGGTTTAATGGAGTGCACAGAGGATAAAGGAGCTGGCAGATGGAAGTAAGGCAGCGGGAGTAGAGGCAGTGGGGGGATGGTGGAGTAGGTTGGCGCGTGGAGATGGAGTGCAGTGTAGGTGTGAGTGATTGGGGGATGAAGGTCGAATGGGGGAGCAACAATTGGGTGGTTGCATTGGAGTAGTGGTCGTTGGTGATGGAAGGAGCAACGTGGTAAGAGAATTGCGGCCGTGAAGGGAGCTGAAAATGGACTATGCGGTTAGCAAAGGAAGATGGAGAGAATTGCAGGCATGAAGGGAGCTGAAAATGGACTACACGGCTATCACAAGAAGATGGGGCACATGGAGGAGATGGGGTGGAGTGGGAAGTAACATAAGAGGGATAACGTAGGGGCATTGTGTAGAGAATGTGAGAATGAGCGCGAAGGGAAATAAGATGTGGAGAATGTGCAACGATCAGGGGAAAAGAGGGGGAATGCATAGAGAGTGTGAGAATGAGCACGAAGGGAAATAAGATGTGGAGAATGTGCAACGATCAGGGGAAAAGAGGGGGAATGCATAGAGTGCAGTGTAATGGAGGTCCCTAGGCTAAGGGAACGGTGTAGAGGGTGGGCGATGGCAAAATATTGTTGCAGAAGATGGGTGGGTGATGCCAGAAGGAGGTATCCCGAGGTGGTGAGTGGGAATGGGAAGGAGCATTGGTGGCTGAGCGTGGAGGTGGGGAGGGCGATGCACGAAAGAGGGAGGGTGTGAGGGAGTGAATGGGTAGCAGAAGAGTGTGACGAAGAGTGTAGCGCGTGATGGAGGGGAGTTGGTTGGGAAATAGAAGAGCTGGCGATTGGGAAATAGAGCTGGGATGGGAGAAAGGTGGAGGGTCACGTGAGATGCGTGGGGAAGAGGAGGGGACATGAGGATGGATAAGGTGGAGTGATGGAGTGATGTTGCAGAGGGAGTGTGCAAGCGGTGCGGTGTGGATGGAGGAAGGAGGGATCACATAAGGGTATGGATGGATATGGGGAAGATGAGAGGATGTGTGAGAGATGAAGAATATGGGTGCACCGAGAGAGCTTGAGAGCCTGAAGATCTAAGAGTGGAGAGTGGAAGTAATGAGGAAAATGGAGTGAAAGATGGGAATGTGCAGCGGAATGAGAGATCATCTGAGGGCGTCGAGCGTGTGAGCAAGAGCCAAACCTCCGATACCACTTGTAAGGGTTCATCCTTACATTATTATCATATATATGTGTGTGTGTGTGTGTGTGTATACAATTCATTAGACAACATTGGTGGCAGAGTGAATCCCATGAACCTTTAGGAAGTTGAACATACCTCGGGTCATGTATATATATGTACATATATCATCCATTGGGCGTAGCTCGGGTGGTTGAGAGATTTGGTTGTTGTGTTCCCCACCTGGGTTCGAATCTCGTCGAGG
>LPNX011113967.1:0-14729 GCA_001517045.1 Pseudotsuga menziesii | reverse complement strand
ATATATATATATATACATATACATATACATATACATATACATATATATATATATGTGTGTGTGTGTGTGTGTGTGTGTGTGTGTATATACGTATGTATATACACACACACACACACACACACACACATCTATATGTATATACATGTATACATGTATATACATGTATGTATATACATGTATACATGTATATACATATATATGTGTGTATATATACATATACATGTATATACATATATATGTATATACATATATACATGTATATAGATATATACATGTATATATATACGTGTATATATATATATATATATCTATATACATATATATATGTATATACATATATATATATGTATATATATATATACGTATTAACGAGCTTACATTATATATGGAAGCTAACCTATGAATGGTCGAACCTTGAAAGAGGTGACATTTGACATTTAACCTAATTGTTAATTAATTAATAATAATAGTAATATACTTATTTAGGTATATTACACAAATAAGAAAATATCAAAAGCATACTGGCAACTTCATCTTAAAGCTCAGTTGAGAGCAACAGTTATATAGCTCAAACTTTTAAAATTCTCTTTCAAAATAGGAGCCACAAGCATGCATATTTTTAACAACGTCAAAGGAAAACCAACTCCAAACAGTATGAAATGTCGCAAAGGCATTATGTTAGGGGAAAAATATCACGAAACACATCAGGCCAATTTACAAGCACTACTCCCTTTGAAATTCCATTGCTTAAGTTGATTTACTATTTCAACATCCTGCCCAAATCACTTGTTACTCGTCTTCTTCTCTTTTTTGTGTGATCACCTCACATATGGTTGGTTTCCCAAACTTCTCAAGCATGCTTCTCTCTCTCTTCCCAATTCAATATTCTGACAATACTAGGCTCAAAGTTGTCTCAACATGAAGAAAATTAAGCTCACCTTAAGGGATCAAGGTTGTACTAGCTGCTAGGGTGAATGAAAGATGTGAGGCCAAGATAGTTTTAGAGAAAACTAAGAGAATATTAAATCAAGTAATGTGCATAGAAAATCAATGACGACTTGAGGGATACTTTATGTTTAGATTACAAACTTTTTCATTACTATTTATGATTTATTAGTTCTTCAAAAATAAGGGCTCATGTTGTTTCAAGGCTACTCAAATATTGTGAAACTCGGAAGAAAACAACATACCATTAGGGTTTGGATGATGCAAAATATGTTATTGAATACTTCCCTAAGTGTTTGTCACGTTGATTAAAATTTCTCCTCACTTTTTATCACTATACAAGTTTCCATCTGATAGATACATGTCAATACCAACGTAAAGAATGAGGCTAGTATTATTATAAGAAAGACAAGAAAATCATTCAAATAAAATTAGGTGGTTCTTACCTTCCAATTATCGTGCATGGATAAAAATTTTTTTATCTTGTTAGCACATGAAATATCCAAAATCCAATTCTTCATTCCATCCTCAAGAAAGATGTAATTCAATTGATAAAAGCTAGGTCTAGGATATGTAATCGATCATTCTCTATAGGACAACATGATGAATTGATAAAACAAAACGAACGTAAATTATTCTTCACACAAAGATGTATCCTTACTGTTTGTATGATTTCCAAACTAATGGAAAATTTTGCTAGCTTTGTATGTACCATTCGACATGCAACACTAGACGCAACTTTTTGCTTGAGTTGATACGATAATTATACTCACATGGATGCTTAAACTCTAATCATTCATCTTACCAATTATGTGAATTCAAGGCTCCAACAGAAAAGATTGAATTCTTTTTAATTTTTTTCATTTGTATTGATCACTTCATATGTTGACGAAGCTTCCTTCTTTGATGGTAGCTTAATTCTGTTTTAAGACCTTTGGTGATCTTGTGGGGGACAAGCATGATCAAAATTTCAAATTGATGATACATGGGATGTCAACTTTTATGACCACCCTTCACCCATGTATATTGATGACTTTACCCCCACCCCCAGGCATGTTGCGATGGTAAAAAACTTCAATGTAAACCATGCAATGAGCCATCAACCCTTAAAAATTCATCATGCCAATGTCTTTCTTTGTGATGGCCAATATTCCTTCGTACAAGAATAAAACTAAAACCTTTTTCAAGATAATCTATCAACAAACTCAAATGAGTTTATGTAAACATCTTAAATTCCCTAATGACCAAATCATTTATAAGGAGAAGTAAGGTTTTCCACACATCCACTAATTCTTTGACTAATATCAAGGAATGAGTTGTCAATGTTACAAGGTATATTTTGATTATTCAAGAATGCTAAGACATCTGAATTCAATTCAACAGGCTCGTACACATGCCTTATTTGCAAAGTACCTAGCTCAATCCAAACCCAAGTTTAAAAATAAATAAAAGGAAGATACATTTCCAATTGCCAAATCTTGAAAGGAACAAAATGATAGTATGGGAGGGAATTTAAGCTATCAAAATAAAACTTAAATGACTATCTAGTGACTTTATAAAAAAAATAACTACATGAGTCAAACTCTTATTCTAAAAGAAAAAAAAAAGAAAACCTATACTACGCCTAACCTAACCTAACCTACACTGGTGCAATAAAACTATGTGAAATCATAAAGCTAGTGTTGCCATCAAAGGACTTCCAGCCCTCCAATCTGCACCTTTTTTTATTGTATTTGAGCTATCCTAGTGCCTTCTTTTGGATAATCTCTCCATTATGATAAATAGATGAAAGTATTATATAATTAATAGCTTGTGAACTCATCATCCTATCATGATAAATTTGTTGAACATTTAGAGTACACACAGGCACATAGGTGTACTCTAAACATTCAACCAATTTATCCTTTTCTATATTGATGTAATTGAAAATATATAAAATGTTAAAATTGCACAATCTTATTGTAATAGAGGTATACAAAGGTGGTAAATTATTTTTTACAATGAAAACAACAATTATATCAATCCAAAACTATAATTTTGGCAATTCTTTTTTTGTAAGTAACATAAAATTATATTAAAATACAAAAAATAGTACAAACAGAGTTTTCGTGACACTTGTCCAAAACATGCCAAGGAATAGACTAGAAATTATTACATCTGTTTGGAACTTTCCCTTGATGTGGGAAACCAAGTTTCCACTGTTAAAAAATAACAGAGTTGTTTCGTAAACTAACAAGCTAACAGAGAATGAAATAAACACAAAAGAGAAAAGAGAGTCCTTAGGCCTTACAACTTTTTCCATGGTTCCTCAACAATTGGGCACGACTTGAGGTAGTCATCTTCATCCCCCGAGAGAGCAAGTTCAGGGTCCTAGTGCAGCTCCGTGACGAGGGGAGGTGTCGACATTTGTTGTTGATGGCTATCAGTCGACATGCCCAATTCATCTTTGTGCCCCTTTGCCACCACATCGGTTGAAGCTTCAACCATGTGTTTGGTGTGCTTGATGTCCTGGCTCTAATGCGTATCCTTTATAGGGTCTTACTGGTTCAAGCTTGGTGCGGTCGAGGAAGTTTCCAGAGAAGTGGAGCTGTCAAAATCACTAGAGGTCGATGGAGAGGGAGAGCGGGCACGTTCCCATAGAAGCTATGCAATAACATTCTTCATTCACCAATAATGGGATATTCGTTGATGCAGAGGGTGTGTGGAGCGATGACCAGCCACAGATTCGACTTCCCAGTCATCCACCGCCCTGCGTACGCCAAGGGGAATATGGTTTCCATATCCCACAAACATGGAATGTCGCAACGTCAACCTACTTCTTGCTCCCCTGGAGTTGCTACCTCTGCGAGGAGTGGCCCTGAGTCTGCGTGTCATTGTCGGTGAGTCAATTCTCTGGCTGGTGTTCCTTTTTCCTTAACTTTATCCAGGGCTAGAAGTCCAAATGACGATGGAGCGGCTAGAAAATCAACATGAAATAGTCTACTGCCGGAGAAAAATTCATGTGAAGCCATCGAGCAGGGTGACCAGGAGGCCAATGCTAATGACGTCGGCCATTAAATTTCCTTGTTTCATGGAAGAATCCATCTAAGTCGAAGTCTGTGTGAAGTGACATGAAGTATAGAGCTGGTGTTGTGCGGGCTAGAATGCCTTCCTAAAGGGGGGGTATGCGTCGTTATAAGGGAGACGATGATAGCTATGTCAGGTGGCCATTAAAGTTGAGCCTCTCCTACCTCCATGTTTCAATGCCTCGAGGCACCTGCATCCGAGGTGGTCATATCCTTAGCCGCGATGTTTAGACAATCTGACCAAAGATCAAGGGACGTAGTGGAGTAGTTATCTATGTCATAGAAATGAGATTGTGAGATAACCTCCTCATTAGCTATTATGTCTGATAGACTGTTGGCTTTGCACCTTACATGTTGGAAGATGATCGAGGCTGCATTCTTGAGTTCCTTGGTGAGAAGCTGGAGGACGAGATCCAGTCTCCAACTTGGTGCCAATTTGGATGCAGGAGTACCATTTTGAATTCTAGTGGGCAAAGAGATGATAAGCTTTGAATCTCCTTCCAGGATTAATGCAAAGATATTCCATCATTTGTCTATATGTATCCCAAAGATAAGAGCCATAAGCTTAGCTGCATTATTGTTGTTGATTACCATGGATCCGTAAAATATTCTCTTCATTTGGACCCTTATATCTATGAAAACTTTGCCAAACCCAGCTACGCTAGGATTGTTCTTGGAGGCCCCATCAAATTGCATTTAAAGAAACTTGTCGGGGGTGGGATCCAAGTATCAAGGCTACAGGAGGATAAGCGTTCATGGAGAGGCCTGGTATTCAAAAGAGTTTTATTTTAATCCTAGTCATTCAATATGGTGTCTTCAACAAGGTCAAAAATAAGATCGTCCTTCGTACAAGGATGGAGTGAGAGAGTTTCTAGAAGATGTTGATGGAAGGTGTTTCAGATTAAGTCTTGTGGGCGGGAGTGGGTATTGAAAATGCGATGATTTCTTTCTCTCCATATTTCCTAGAGAAGAAATCCAGGGATGAGCTGCCAAAGTAGGTTGAGGAGGTGATTTTGAAAAGAGTGATTATTCCACCTGTCCAGAGTGTTGACTATATTTCCATGAGTTCTCTATGGTCTGCAACACAAAATTGATACTTTGTACTAGCGCAAGTTGGCCAAAGGACAAAGATCAAATATATGATTTATAGTTTCCTCCTGTTTATAGCACATGAAACATTGGTATGGTCCTTTAAAACCTCTTTTCATTATGTTGTACCACGTCACGGTTCTTTTATGTCTTAAGAGCTAGAGGAAGGTGTGGATCTTTGTCCAAGTTTTGAGGCTCCAAATTTTATTCCAATTGGAATCATGAGGATTGCCATCATTGTGGACTAAGAGGTGATAGGCTTCCTTCGTGGTGAAAGTGCCTTTGTGTTCATGCCCTGATATGAGGTGTCAGTACCATTAGTATGCTTGATTTTGCGATTCTTTAGATCCTCCCTGATCGGGTGAAGGTTGTCCATAGAAATTTGCATTGGCCAATTGTGCAGATATTTCCAAGTGTAGAAGTTGCAGGAGGGGTTTGAGAACCATAAAGCAGAAAAAGATGTATTATTATTGTTTTGAAATACTAGTTGCATATCCTGGTTCTAAAAAATGATGGAAATACTGGGAAGTTGTTGATTCGGTCCGAAAGTGCGTAGTGGATCTATGCCTTAACTCCTAGAAGTTGTGTTTATAGATGATGTCTTTCTGTTGGTTGGAAATATTCCAAATTAGAGAGCCCCTAGGATTGAGGGAGTACCTGATAAGTTATTGTGTGTCCCATTCTTCAGCATACTTGAGATTCCAGAGTTGATCCCATTGTTTGGAGTTGCAAGAGATCCAATTCCACTAAAGCTTAGCACTCAAAATTTTATTACTGATCCTAGGATCCTTAAGCCCGAGGCCTCTGCCAAACTTAGGAAGGCATACCTTATCCCAGTTTACCAAGGCCCATTTGGGATGGTTTTTGTCCTCCCCCCAAAGAAAGATGCGCTGAAGGGTTCAGATAGATTTTAAAACCCACCAGGGAGCAACTAAAACAAAGAAGAGATAGAACGACATGGATTGGAGAAACACTTTGACCAGGATGAGCCTGCTAGCTAGATTAACAGAGTGGTAGGTCCAAGATGAAAGTTTGCCAATGTGTTTGTCCAGAATATCTCTCCAAGAGGAGTGCTTGAGGGCATAAGATATTAGAGGAGCCCCAAGATACTTAGAGGGTAAAGTGGAGATGGTAAAACCCATAATTCTTGAAATATTTCTTTGAGTGATGACAATCATGGTGAAGAAGTAGATCTAGGATTTATCCTTGTTGATGTTGGTGCCAGAGGCTTTGGAGAAGATTTCAAGGGTTTCATGAATAGAGCGAGCTTCTTGAATAGAGGGGTGCCCCATGAGGAGATTGTCGTCAATAAATTGTTGGTGAGAGATTGGAAGGATGTTATGAATAGAAAGGCCTCTTAAAGCACCCCTTGCAATATTATGCTTTAAGATTCTACCGAGACCTTCTTCCATGAGAATGAAAAGGAAGGGGAAAAGAGGAACCCCTTTTCTAATTCCTCTGGAGGAGGTGAATTGGGTGGAGGGGGAGCCATTAATTAGAATGGAGAAGAGGGAGGTGGATATGAGAGAAAGAACCCATCTCGTCCAAGAGTGGCATAAGCTAAAAGAAAGAAATATTTCTTCTATGTATTTCCAATTTAATTTGTCAAAGTCCTTTGAGAGGTCTAGTTTGAGGAGCATACTGGGATTTTTTAGAGTTTTAAGAGAGTGTATTACTTCTCGGGCAAGGATTATCCCATCAAGAATTTGTCTTCCTTCAACATAACTAGTTTGCTCAGGGGATACGAGAAGAGAGGGAGTAAAGGTTTAAGGCATTTGGCACCAACCTTGGAAATGAGTTTGTAGATGACATTGCATAAAGCAATGGGGTGGAACTTCCTTGGCATGGTCGCATTCTTTGGGTATTAAGGTGAGGAAGGTAGCATTGAGGGCAGGTAAGACCCAATTCTTTTGACATGATTCTTCCACAAGGTCACAGCCTCCATTTTTAGGAAGCACCAACAAAAGTGAAAGAAATTGACCATAAATCCATCAAAACCGGGAGCTTTATCCTTTTGCGTTTGAGTGATTGCATCTTCGAATTCCTTTTCTTGAATGGGTTGCATTAGCACTTTGTTGTGATCCTCTATGATTAGAGAGGGAATCATCTCCAGGACTTTGGAAATAGCCTCCGATTTGTGGTTGTCCGGCTTAGAGAGGAGATATTTATAGAAGGTGGTGAGTTCCTTCTCCATATCTTCTCTGGTTTCAATCTTCTCTCCCGTTTCTAACTTGATCCTAGCGATCATGTTGTGCATTCGATCTTGGATGGTAGATCTGTGGAAGAATGCAGTATTTCTTTCACCCTCTTTCATCTAGGAGACTCTGGGCATTTGTTTCCAGAGAATTTCCTCCTGCTTGCATTTCTCCTCAAGCTAGGCAGAGAGTAAGATTTCATAGTGATTCCTATCCTCCATCCTTCCTTTAGTGATACAGTTATGCTACACTTCCTCTAATTCTTTTTTCAGGTGGGATTTATTGTGGAAGATGTTTCCAAAGGTGTCCCTATTCCATTTATTCAGACGGGCCTTGAGAATTTTGAGTTTTTGTTGAAAGGTATACATTTTAGATCTTCCAATGACCTGCAGATGAGACCACCAATTTTGCAAAGTGTTTAAAAAATCAGGATGAATGAGACATAATTTTTCAAACCTGAAAGGATGTCTTGATGAAGTGCCATCATTATGTCATACGAGATAGATGGGCCAATGGTCAGAACCATTCAATGGTATAATAGTGGTTTTGATCGATCCCGTTGAAGTTACAATGTTATCCGAGACTAAAAACCTATCCATCCTAGAGGAAATTTGCTTTAGTCCCCCCTCCTTTTATTCCAATTAAAAAGACCATTGGGGGTTTCGAGATCCACTAGATTGCAATTCTCTATTAAATATTTAAGTCTCGAGTCCTCCTGCGAGAGGATGCATCGAAATCCTTTTTTCTCCCTTAGAGAGGTGATCATATTGAAGTCACCTCCTATGATCCAAGAATGAGAGGGCTTGGTTTGCAGAATCCTCTATATATAGTTCAACATTCTAGATTTTGACTTCGGTGTTTGAGGACCATAAACATTCATCAACTACCCCCTACAACTTGTTCCTGTCAAATGATAGGAGGCTGAGATGGTGTTTTTAGTAGCTAAGGAGTCCTAAATGGTGATTTTCGATGTCGCTCAGAGTTTCTACATCCCAATAGTCTTGGGGTAGAGAGCATAATCTGATCCATACAGGTGCCCATGTGAAATCTTCTCTGCCTGGGTTGTATCTCTCGATCCAGTTCCTTAGAAAAAGGTCTGCTGAGTTGTAGAAGTATGGCCCTCCTTCCATGATTAATTCCTTGTCATTTAGATCATAGAAGATCATTGTGAAGAAACCTTTGGATCCCAATTGCAGATCAAAATGAGCTTTGGGCTTCCACCTGGTGTCGATCCAACATATTAGGGCTCTTTTAGTGGGCTAAATGCATATGAATTTGCATATAATCGCATGGTCCTTCATAAATCGAATATGCGCATTGATTCGTCTTGGGGGGAGCTCAATCCTTGGCTTGGTCTCAGAGATCAGAATGCATGTATATTGTTCCCTTGGGTTTTCCCATTGATTTTTCCTTTTAATGCAAATTCAAGGTTTTATTGCTCTTCTCTGAGCTTCCTGGTTTGTCGTGATCTGCTTCCTTGCTAGTGCCTTCTTGATTTTGGTCGGTTTTCTTTTTGTCAGCTAGGTCATAATTTGCATGGGATTGATTCACAGTTGTGGATTTTGCTTGAGGGTGAGAGGGGTTTCGAGATCCACCTCTTCATGTGTTCAGCTGGTCATTTTTGCCTAATCGCTTTGGATCTGGTCCGCTTGGATCTTCGACATAGCTTCTGAGTCTCGATGTGGATGGGAGGGACTCTGGTCCCTCCCCTACATGCAACCATGGAGCCACCGAAAGAATTGAGGTTGAAACGCATGCACAACAGGAAGAAGGAGTGCGAGGTTAGGATGTTCAAAGCGATTGCAGACTTCATAGATAGTACAAACGGTGCAGATAAAGCCGAGTCATTTTTTGGTTCCTCTGAGTTTACAACTACAGACTTTCCATTTCTTTTGGAAAATATTACATGGTTTGTGAAGGTAAAATAGAAAAGTTCAAATCATTATAATATTTTTCCTTTATATATATATATATATATATATATACACAATCATGAATTCACCTTACATTTGTTTATATATATATATAATCATAAATTCACCTTACATTTGTTTTTATATATACAATCACAAATTCAACTTACATTTGTTTAGATATTAATAAAAATAAAACTAACCAAAATAGAAAATAGAAGGAAATTCTTCTCTTTATTATGTCCCCGACAAGGGGATGTATATGAATCACTCAGGTTTATTAATATGGAGCAATTTAAAAAATTATGAGAGTTTGAATTAATGTTTGCAATATTTCATGCAATTTTTATTTAACTTTATTTTTTTAATTGTATTGTTCTAGGCTACCATTGGTCTAGTGTAGGTGACGTTGTCTTGGGTTCTTGTGCCCCAGGACCCAGCGGCTACGTGATGTCAATAATGCTATAAATGCAGAAGCTTTTTAACTCCGAAAAAACAAAATCATTCAATGGCTTCCATTAAATTCTCATCTATCCAAAGTTGGTCTCTCGCCATGTGCATTCAATTTGCTTCACGCGGTACAACTATACTAATCTCACTACATTTGCAATTTTTTACTTAAACAAAGTTTTGGCTAATGTTTCCTAGTGTCGTGGTTCCAGGGGAACACATAAAATTTGCAATTTTTCACTCAACCAAAGTTCTGGCTAATGTTTGATGGCGTCAATGATTGAGGTGAGACATATCAGGGTTCCATTCGACATCTGGCATGCATGCACTGATGCCAGGTCTATGATAGAAGGGTGGTACTTTGCATTATGCTCTGTGGAATAGATCTACCATTTTGCATGGTACAATGATAATGTGATTTATGTATGGTCAATTCTCCCATATCTACCATGAGTCCACGACATTAGAGTGGAGGACTTTCATATCGATCATTAATAGTTATACGAGCATCTAGGCTTTAAATATCACATTCACGTCAAATTTTGTGTTGCTCAGGGTTAGATTTCCATCTTCTTGTCTTCCTTAAGCAATTTGGGAAATAAATTGGTTGGATCAAATAGCTTTTCATTGACTGGCTTGACAATTTCTTGATTGGTGTAGGTACTTTTAACTATCTTTCATTTAATTAATAATCTCGAACAATCTTACTGGTGCATGCACTAAGGTATTCTTTCTCTCATGTTTTCTCAACTATTTCTATGCTCAATATTCTGCCCCAATTGTATTCCTTTGAATTTCCATAGTTCCAAACAAGAAATTGTTTGAGACACTTTTTGCGCTTCCGTGATGCTTAACCTGAGAGAAATCCTGACCAGATATGTGGAACTTGCCTTCATTGATCTTGGTGACGTATGTGGTTATAATACCAAGAGTGGCCATGTAAAAATTAGTCTCAGGATTTCAATTAGGCCTTTCCATCTCGGTGACGTGGATGTATTTGGAGGGACTGCACTGACTCTGCCATATCTCCTTTGGCACCTCCACTCTTCTTTTACCTTCTATCATGCATCCGAACCCTAATCCTATCATCATGTACTACCACGCTTCTTGATTTTCCATTTTCGTGGTGGTGGCAGTTATAAGTCTCATAGTTGTTTGAGGAATCTCGAGGTCAAAACTTCCAAGTCCTTAGCCTCCAATGACCGCGCTGACTGTGAAATAGCTTCTGCGGCGCCTCGACTATTTTCTTACCGCATGTTCCAACCCCAGGGACACCTATATGTAATACTACAACCTGTTGTTCAATATGTTTCTAATCTTTCAATTAGAATTTCATTAAATCAATTGATGGGCTCTATATTTTAAGGAAATAGTTAGAGATCAGAATTATTTCAGTTAGAATTTCATTAAATAAGAAATAGTTAGAGATCAGAAGTCTTCATGTCCATTCATTAAAGTCAATTTATGAATTACAACAAAAATAAACAATTACAAATCTGAATTATTCTCCATGGGTTGCATTCTAAAGATAGAAATCTCAATGGTTCTTTTCAATTAAGTTTAATTATAAATTGTCTAAGGGAAATATTTAGAAATTTGGGTTCTCCTTTAGTGACTTTATTTTAATTATATTCTTTAAGAGAAATATTTATAAATTTGGGTTCTCCTTTAGTAATTTTTTTTACTTTAAATGATGAGCTGTGTTTTAAATAAATATTTAGAAAACTGTGCGAGTACTTGAGCAACATTTAATAAAATATGTTAACATTTGATTACTCCTCCATAAATTACAGTTTTAATACTATAATTTTTTAAGCTTGACCTCCATTTTACAACACATGTTTAGAAATTGGATGATTGTAGAAATGGGATGTATGTTCTTTGTAATTTAATTCAAATTTGCTTCACAAGCTTTATTTTAAGAAATATTTAGAATTTGAGAGTGAATGGTTCTTCTTTATTATTTTGAAGTGAAATTTTTTGTCTGTACATTACACTTTCATTAAGTGAAATCCATTAGCTACATTAAAAAGAAATACTTGGAAAATCTCTTGTCGATTATTCTTATATAGGGAAAGCCAAAAGCAGAGGGTTGTATTTCAATTTCATCCAAGGATTAAATTCTATTACCCAAATACACGACATTGGAATTTTATCATTTGAAGTTTTTCAATTAATTTACATTACCTTCTATCCACTCACAATTTTAATTACAGATTTAAAAAACAACTTTGAAGGGCATTGCCACCTGGTACATCTCGTTTATTTATATAATTCAAATATTTACACAAATCAATTCCGATTAGAAACTTAAAATCACCTTATATTTATATAAAATCTTTTGGATTTTTGTATATATAATTGATAAATACTTCAAAATAATTTCTTAATAACAACAATTCATTCATAGATATTACATTACATTTTCAAATTAGTGAATGATTTTAACCATATCCTATTGAATGCAATCCACGTTAATTTCATTGTCTCCTAGGCCATGTGTTTACTAAGCATCCCATCATATGTTTTAGTTCCAAATCTACAGCCTCTTAGTCTACGAATCAAGTCATTCAAATTCTAAGCCTTCCACAATACGGATCATTACCAAATTAAAGGGAAAAAAAAGTGAAGTGCAAGTCCATATAGATGATAATAGTAAATGGGTAATCATAAAAAAAATATTGAATGCAATCCACATTAATTTCATTGTCTCCCAGGCCATGTGTTTACTAAGCATCCCATCATATGTTTAAGTTCCAAATCTGCAGCCTCTTAGTCTACCAATAGAGTCATTCCAATTCTAAGTCTTCCACAATATGGGTCATTACCAACTTAAAGGGAAAAAAAAGTGAAATGTAAGTCCATATAGATGATAATAGTAAATGGATAATCATAAAAAAAAATTGTTTATGTAAAAAAGGTTGGAGATGGAAACCTATACAACTCATAAAATACCTTGAATTGTTTGCCATTTTCTTAGTTTATAATGTTATATACTTTTTACATTGACAAAAAAAAGGTTTTACTCTTAACCTTTCTATTGTGGATAGATTTAAATTTATCTTAAATTTTTAAGTTTTATTATAATTAATGATTAAATGATAAAATCTATTGTTGATAATAATATAATGCTTGATCATGGATTAAATACACTTTACCGATGCACACATGTGAGACATGTAATTTATGCATATTAGAGACACGATTATATACACATAACTCATGCACAACTAACAACCATAAAAGTCTTTGTTGTAGTTAGATTGTTAACATTTATCACTTATTGGCAAGTATTTAAACTTAAACAATTACATGGCATTTAAAATCATTTTCTTTGGCTTAATGATTTAGGTGAATTTGAAGTTTTTTAATAAATATTATTGTGTTACATTTGGCAATCTCAAACACAAAAGCTATAGAAAGGAAAACTTAGAAGAAAAGCATATATGAAAAAGAATAAGTATTGTCATCTGAAAGGCGATGCATCAATGATGTTGTGATACAAGTGCTAGCAAACTTACACAAAAGACTCTTATCTTTGCTAATATCTTCTTGTCATTCATATTATAGCAACACATGTTAGCAACGTCGGGGACATTGCCACCTCGTGGCTCTTGTTTATTTTCAATTGATATTGATATCATCTTTTCATATCTCTTCAATTGATATTGATATTGATATGAATATCAAATCAATCTTTTCGAACAAGTCAATATGAAAAGAAAATAAATAAAAACTAATTTATTTACACCTCAAATTTGGGAATCCTAATTTTGTAATTTTGCAATGAGCCAATTTTATGGCCAATGATAAAAAACATGTAAATCAAAGAAATTGAAACATGTTTCATTTCAAATAAATAAAAAATAATTTATTTCCACCTCAAATTTGGGAAGCCTAATTTTGTAATTTTGCAATGAATAATAAAAAATAAATGTAAATCAAAGAAATTGAAACTTGTTTCAATTCAACTTTGGAAAGATTATATATATTTTAATGTACATTATATAAACCCAGAACTAATTGAAAACGTGGAAATAAAATCTCATGTGTAATCAAATTCAGATCAATAACTATACCTTAGATTTTATTACAACATTTTTTTTTCCATCGAAAAAAAATCTTATATTTATATGAAAATATACATTGAATTGTTCCAAAAAGGGAACTAATCATCTCAATCCAAATTTAAGTTTTTTTAATACATAATTAACTTCTCTTGGTTTCTAACATCACAATCATAAACTAGTAATAAAAGGACATGGAGTCCACCTCCTTCCCTTCTATATATTCATTGAAATAGAACGTTCCTGCTATAATCTCAAATGCTTCTTTGGACATTGATTTTTTAATTGAGTTCCCGAAAAATATAGATAAAAGAAGTCCAACAAAAAGACTAAATAATTTTTTTCATATTTTCTTTCCTCTAATCTATCATGTGTTATTTTTAGTTGTATGCTTCCTTTAATTTATAAATGCAATTATTAGAGGATGAATAAGAATTCTAAAATGGTATTGTTGGCTTCTCCAAGGAGTTATCAATAATCTCATGCATTTCACAAAAGAGTACTCTTTCTACTATTCAATACAACAATACACTTACACATTTGTTTATAGTTGTGCTTGAAAAGAGAAGTATGGGGTGACATAACTACTACTTTGTATATTTTTGTAAAAATTGCATCCACCTTCTTAATTAGATAACATATATAGTCACGTAAGTGAGCAAAAAGATGAGAATACGTTAGGAGCACATTTTTGTTGTTGTAAATCTCCATGACATACACATGGAGCACAAATCTATACTATAAGATTGATATTGATTATTCCACTATCTATTGCATTCCATTGTAGAGGGTCACACCATCTACTATACCTCAATCTTTCAACATGTGTTGGTGATTTATTACATAGAAATAAACTTAATTTGTCATAATAAAAGTTAATTTGTGTTTTGTAACTGTTAGCACTCAGAATGTACCCAGGTTGTAAAAGGCACACCCCGAGGTAACAGCAAAACCACTTTAGGAAGATATTGATATTTTCTCCCTGAGAGGGATCTCTCAATATGA
>LPNX011113964.1:17310-62388 GCA_001517045.1 Pseudotsuga menziesii | reverse complement strand
TCATCCTCATCATCATCATCACCTTCATCATCGTCATCGTCATCATCATCATTCATCATCACCATCAACATTGTGAACATCATCATCATCATCCTCATCATCATCCTCATCATCGTCATCCTCATCATCAACATCATGAACATCATGAACATCATCATCATCCTCATCATCATCATCACCATCAACATCATAAACATCATCATCATCATCCTCATCATCATCATCACCGTCAACATCTTGAACATCATCATCATCATCCTCATCGTCATCGTCATCCTCATCATCATCATCACCTTCATCATCATCATCATCATCATCATCAACATGATCATCATCATCGCCATCATCATCATCATCAGCATCAACATCATGAACATCATCATCATAATCCTCATCATCCTCATCACCTTCATCATCATCATCATCCTCATCCTCATCATCACTGTCAACATCATGAACATCATCATCACCATCCTCATCGTCATCCTCATCCTCATCATCATCATCATCATCATCATCAACATGATCATCATCTTCACCCTCATCATCACCATCATCATCACCATAATGAACATCATGAACATCATCATCATCATCATCCTCATCAACATCATGAACATCATCATCATCATCCTCATCCTCATCATCACCCTTATCATCAACATGATCATCATCATCACCATCAACATCATGAACATCATCATCATCATCATCAACATCATGAACATCATCATCATCATCATCATCACCATCAACATCATGAACATCATCATCATCATCATCCTCATCAACATCACCTTCGTCATCCTCATCATCATCATCATCATTCATCATCATTCATCATCACCATCATCACCATCATCCTCATCATCATCACCATCAACATCATCATCATCATCCTCATCATCATCCTCATCATCAACATCATCATCATCCTCATCATAATCATCACCATCAACAACATGAACATCATCATCATCATCCTCCTCATCATCATCACCTTCATCATCGTCATCATCATCATCATCATTCATCATCACCATCAACCTGGTGAACATCATCATCATCATCCTCATCATCATCCTCGTCATCGTCATCCTCATCATCAATATCATGAACATCATCATCATCCTCATCATCATCATCACCATCAACATCATGAACATCATCATCATCATCCTCATCATCATCATCACCGTCAACATCATGAACATCATCATCATCATCCTCATCATCATCATCATCATCATCCTCATCATCATCCTCATCATCATCATCATCATCATCCTCATCATCATCCTCATCATCATCATCATCATCATCCTCATCATCATCCTCATCATCATCATCATCATCATCCTCATCATCATCCTCATCATCAACATCATCATCATCCTCATCATCATCATCCCCATCAACATCATGAACATCATCATCATCATCCTCATCATCATCATCACCTTCATCATCATCATCATCCTCATCATCATCATCACCGTCAACATCATGAACATCATCATCCTCATCGTCATCCTCATCCTCATCATCATCATCAACTTCATCATCATCATCATCATCATCATCATCAACATGATCATCATCTTCACCCTCATCATCACCATCATCAACATCATAATGAACATCATCATCATCATCCTCATCATCATCATCACCTTCATCATCATCATCATCATCATCATCAACATGATCATCATCTTCACCCTCATCATCACCATCATCATCACCATAATGAACATCATCATCATCATCCTCATCATCATCATGAACATCATCATCATCATCATCATCACCATCAACATCATGAACATCATCATTATCATCCTCATCATCATCATCACCTTCATCATCATCATCATTCATCATCATTCATCATCACCATCATCCTCATCATCATCACCATCAACATCATCATCATCGTCCTCATCATCAACATCATGAAGATCATGAACATCATCATTATCCTTTGAAATGTAACTTATAGGTCCATTTCCTTTTTATTATTATTTAATCATTATCAATTATCCATCCATAAAAAAATTTAAACTAAAACAACTTTATTTGGATTAGCTTATTGTTGAGTGGGGTTTTATGATGTGATGGTTGATCGATTTATTATAACATGTTAAGTATAATTTAATTAGAAAATTTATAAATAAATAAATATTTATAAATAAATTGAGATTTAAATTGGGTTTCGGGCCTGTGTATTTAATTTTTTTTTATGATTTACAAATCGCGTACGCGTTTTATAACTACATATCACGAGCGTGTTTTGTAGTTATATAACGCGTACGCGATATGCCTTCCTATCCTACATGTCCCATGACATGTGAGGCTCGGGTTGAACATACCAAGTGCTATTTCAGGCTCGGGTTGATGTATTTTTGGTAACGTGATCTTGTTTTTGAAAACTAGGATTGCATCTAAAAGGTCCCTGAACTTCTTGCACAATCCCTTATAGAAGTCTTCCCCCAAAATTTAAGTCACTAGCTGTGGCCTTGGAAGAAAAAAAAGATTTGTCCGAGTTTACCATTGATGAGTTATAAGACTCACTCATCAATAATGAACATAGAATCAGTAGGTCAAACACATCATTATAAGGTGCATTTGTATCACATTCAGAAGTTGTGGAAGAGGCGGGAAGAAATCTATGTCTAGAGGTAGAGGAAGAATTTTTTTGAGAGGAGGATGAAGTAACAGTCCTACAAATGTTGATGGCAGAGGTAAAAATCATAACCTGAGTCATCCAACTGGTCACTGATTTGATAAATAAAAAAATCAATATCATTATTGTAAGAAATTTGGACATTTTTCATATGAATGAAAAAAGAAGGAGTATGACCAAGGAAGGCAAGGTCAAAACCAATCGAACAACAACAACACTTTGACCAACACAATATTTTTGGAATGTCCATACCCGATTGAATGCACTATTGTACAAGAAAGTCCATGTGACATATGATATTTAGATTAAAGTTTTAGCAATCATATGAATGGTAATATAGATTTATTTTCTAGTAAAAACAATAAGTTCAAACTGATTTCACACTTGGAAATAATATTAAAGTTATTGTGTTGGGTAAAGGAACCGTTGGTATTCTATCCAAATAGGAGAAGAAAATAACTATGCCTCATGTATCTTATGTTGAAGGTCTCAAATACAATTTGATGAGCATTAGACAACTGTCAGAAAAATGCTACATAATCAACATGGAAGATAATCATTGTGTGATTAAAGACATACGTGCAATCAACGAGCTGACAACAAAAGCCCCACTAACAACAAATCATTTGTTTCCTTTGAAAATAAGGCCAATGATGACATAAAATAAAACTCAAGCTATCCATGATGGGAACACTGAAAATTCAAGAGCCACATTTAAGGCGGAAAGCAAAGACGAAGAAAAAAAATTGTTGATATACAACCAACATTTAGATTAGAGGGTCAAGATGAATCCTGGTTGTGGAATTTCATATTTGGGCATCTGAATTTTCATGGGTTGAATCTATTTCACATGAAGAATATTGTGAAAGGATTTCCATTGATTGAAAAACTAGAGAGAACTTGTGAAGGATGCATTTCTCGCAAGAAACATATAGATAATTTTCTAGTCAGAAAGTCATATAGAGCTCTTACGCCACTTGAAATTGTGCACTCTGATATTTGTGGCCGAAAGAAAACTCCATCCACAGAAGGATGTAATTATTTTCTTACTTCTATTTATGATTTTACAAGAAAAAAATGGGTATGTTTTTTGAAACACAAATCTGATGCATTTGGATGTTTTTTAGCAATTTAAAGCACATGTCGAGAAGCAAAGTTGATACAACATCAAGATCTTAAGGAAAGACAAAGGAGATAAATATGTCTCCAATGATTTTCTAAATTTTTGCAAAACCCATGGCATACACTAGCAATTTATTGCACGATATAGAACTCAATAGAACGGTGTCACAGAGATAAAGAATAGAACCATTATGGAGATGGCATGTGGCATGATGGCTGCCAAGCATTTTTTGAATGAATATTGGGATGAGGCAATAGAAACTGCTATATATATCATGAATATATGCTCAACAAAAAGTGTGAATAAAAAACTCTCTCAAGAAGCTTGGACAAGTATGAAACAATGTGTTTCACATTTAAATTTTTTTGGTTGTTTCACATATGCTCATGTTCCATATGAGTTCAGAAGGAAATTAGACAATAAAGGCAAAAAATGTGATTTTGTCAGTTCCTCTGAAGATACAAAATCATATAAACTTTATGATCATGTCACTAGAAAAGTAATTATCAATCTATATGTTCAATTTTTTGAGGATAATCGACAATTTTTTTTTTTTTGTAAAAATACAAACTTTATAAACATATAATAAAAATATGTTATGACATGAATAGATCTTAATATTTACACCATGAATAATAATTGCCATGTAAATAACAAGTCTAGATCATACAGTTAATAAGTGCGGTGGTGACCTCCTCACTAGCACCGTAGTCTAATAATAACAACCAGTAAATGTCACTAGGACAGAGCTGCAAATGCGAGCGCTAGTGATCAAACGTTCAACACTCCTTGATAAGTTTTTATCCACTAAGTATACTTGCACGTAAACGGGGAAAGGGTGCATTAGTTCGATAGAACTAATTAAGCCTCTTGCATCAAGTAGAAAATGTTACCGAGATCAGGGTTACAAGGGAAACTAGTCCCGCCACAACCCCTTTATCCATTAGCAAAGTCAAGTTAGAATCATGTATATGAAAGTAAGCACATGTAAATAAACCGTGAATGTTATGTATCTAAACCATTGTTTTAACCATGAAGTGTGCAAATTTTCTTAGTCGATCGACCATTACAAGGATTTTTTCTTTTCCTTCCGACGGAGGTAACCCATCGATAAAGTACATTGATATACCTTCCCATTTCTGGTTTGGAATGTGTAGAGGGTAGAGTAACCCTGGGGTTAAAAAAAAATCGTGTTTATTCCTCCGAAATTTTCTGCATTCTACCACATATTGCTAGATATCTTTTTTCATTCCCTTCCAGAAAAATGACCTTCTAGCATTATAATAAGATCTGAAGAGTCCTACATGTCTTGCTGCTGGTGAATCATGGGATTCCTTCATTAAATTAACCTTGAATGTAGAGTTTGAGTTTAAATAAATCCTCCCCTTGTACCAAGGGATATCGTTTTTCCATTGAAACTTGGGGTCACGGTTGGGATTGTTAATTATAGTGCTTTTTTCTGGGTCCTTCGCATATTCACTTCGTATTTCATCTAACCATTCTGGAATTGCGACTGAGATGGAGTAATCTATAATATCCTCATATTTTCTAGAGAGTACATCTATGACTACATTTTCCTTCCCCTTTTTTTCTATTATTTCCACGTCGAAGGCAACGATTTTTTCTATCCACTTTTGTTGATCTGTGGATAATGTTTTCTATTGAAGTAGGTATTGAAGACTATTGTGGTCTGTGCAGATCGTGAATTTTCTCCCTAGGAGGTATTGTCTCCACTTTACCAATACCTGCATAATTGCCATCATTTATTTATCATATGTAGAATTCAATCGTTCTCACTTGTTTAATTTATTTCTTTCAAAATCTATCGAGTGTTCATATTGAATTAGTACTGCTCCTAAACCATAACCTGAAGCGTCACATTCTATCACAAATGGTTTGGAGAATTATGGGGTAGCTAGTACAGGTGTGGAGGACATAATTCCTTTAAAGTCTTCAAAACATTTTTCTGCTTCCTCACTCCACTTGAATGCATTATTTTTTAGAAGGCTAGATAAGGGTGTGGTTATGTGCACATAATTCCTGATGAATATTTTGTAGTATCAAGTTAACCCGAGAAATCCCCTTAACTTGGAGATGTTGGTAGGTTTGGGCTAGTCTATGATTGATTTGATTTTTTATGGATCTACCTTGCCTCCTTTTTTAGATATTACATGAACAAGATAGCTCACTTCTTCCTTATGGAACATGCATTTGGACATCCTAGTGTAGAACGGATTTTATTTTAAAAATAGAGAGCACTTGTTCCAAATGTATGTGATGGTCCTTCCATGTCTTACTGTATATAAGGATGTCATCAAAGAAAACTAGTACAAACTTCCTTAGGACTAGATGAAATAGGTTATTCATGGTTGCTTGAAATGTTGTTGGAGCGTTAGTTAGCCCAAAAGGCATTACCTTAAACTCGTAATATCCTTCATGGTTTCGAATAGCTGTCTTCGTGACATATTCTAGCCTTACTCTGATTTGGTAATATCCCCACCTTAATTCTAATTTTAAAAGATACCTTGCACCATGCATATCATCCAGCATTTCATCGGTAAATGGAATGGGGAAATTGTTTTTAATAGTTATCTTATTTATCCCTCTGTAATCGATGCACAACCTGAATGATCCATCCTTCTTCTGTACCAGTAATACTGGTGCAGCATAAGGACTTTGACTTTCTATAATTACTCCACAACTTAGTAAATAGCATGTTAATATTACAATCTTTGTCTTATGATGGTGTGGGTACCTATAGGTTTTAACATTGATAGGACTTGATCGAGACATGATTTCGATGACATGCTCGATCTTCCTTTCTGGTGGTAACTCCAAGGGGAGATATTCAAATAATTTTTTGTATTTTTGGATTAGTCCTTGGACCTCTAGTTGACATGGTTTAACCACTTCTGGAGTTAATAATTCCATTTTTTGGCATTGCACGACATACTCTAGTGCTCCATTTCGAATTAGTTTCTCCATTTTGTGGGATGAAACAATTTGCGTGTGAGAGGGTTGGAATCCATATAATTTGTAATTTTCCCCTTGCCACTTAAACTATATAAAGTGTTCTTGGTGGTTTCCTGAGTAGGTACCCAACGTTTGTAGCCACTGAATTCCTAATACTGCAGCAAATCTTCCTAAGGGTACTACGCAAAATTATGATTCAAGGTTATAATCTTGTATTTGTAAATTAACTTTGTGGCCTTTTCCCACTTTTTTTACTTTCTTTCCATTTGCAACCATTACCTTCACGTTAGGTAGTGTATATATGAAAAGGTTAAGACTCTTGGAAACACTTACGTCGATTAAGTTATGGGTACTTCCTGTGTCGAATAGGACAACAACATTGCTATTTTTTATATGCCCTTTATGTTTTAATGTCTGTGGTAGGTGTATTCTTGTTATGGCTGAAATTGATATCTTGGGCATTTAGTCATCTTCTGAATCTAACAGAGCATTCTGGATGTCACCTGTTTCTTCTCTGTTAGATTCCTTACTATCTCACTTGTCTTCCTCTTCTACTTCACATTGATAGAAGTTCTTGGTGGTCTCTTTTTTCAAACATTTGTGTCTTGGGTCCCACTTCTCTCCGCAATATTTACACTTTCCTTATTTCATGGCATTGGACTTCTAAGGTAGTTTTGTTTTCATTTCTTAGATGTATTGGCTGGTATTTGGTGTTAGTTTTGATATTTTGGACAGACCTTCGATCTTTATCAGGGTTCCTGTTCCATGATTTTTTTATCTTTTCCTCAATGATTTTTTCCTTGCATCTCGTTTTGTCCAAAGTTGATACATTTATTAGCTCTAGTTCATATTTGATATAGGGTTTTAGTCCATACACATAAGTTTGTAGGAATTTATTGTCTGTGAGTTCCAACACGCGTGTCGCTATGGATTCCCATTCGTTGGTGTATTCATCGACGTCACCTTCCTGCTGCAGTCTGGTGAGTTTTGCGAAGAAGTATTTTTCTTTTAAATCTTCAAACCTCTTAAAGAAATCATTTTTGAACGTTTTCCACTTATGCTTAGTTTTCTGTGTTGTAACCTTCTACCACATGTACCACTTGTAAGCCCGATCTTCTAGTTGCATCGAGGCATATTTTATCATTTCTTTGTCTGCTATGATATTGTGTATGGAAAAAATTCTTCTACCTTGTTGATCCACACCCCGCTCAGTTTTGTTTCTCCATTGAATTTTGACAATTATAACATGGGTTTCATTTGATATCCACCTCTTCTTAGAGGAGAGAGTGAATGCTCATGATTTGGAGAGTGATAGTGATCGAACTCTTCTTGTGAAATTTCCTTTCTGGGAGGTATTGCCTTATGGTGGATTCAACTTGAGCACGGTTGGTCCTCCTTTGACACTTTTCCAACTAATGTGATAATTATGCCTTCTAAATGTTGCTTGAGTTTGCTTAATCCGGATTCGAAAAATAATGATATTTCCCTTTTTACTTCTTCCATCTCCCAAGATACCGCTTCGTTGACTTCTTTTATGATAATCTCTCATAATTTATTTTTACCTTTGTATAGCTCTGCTTTGATTTGGTCGAGACTTGAGTATACTCCTTCGAGATGTTTAAAACCCTGGACTTGGTTAAGCTCTACTTTCGCCATTATTTCTTTAATTTCATTAATTTCTGATATTTTTCTTGTGCATGGAGGAATTTAGTTTACTAAGAATGGTGAGATTTTTTTTAAATAATAATTAATTATTATATAATAAAAATTTTATTTTATTATTTAATATAATAAAACAATTTTAAATATTATAAATATAATATATTATAATATATATGAAACATATATTATATTATATTATATATGTTTTGTTTTGTGCAGATTGGATGACCGTGCGAATGAGGTGGACACACATATGTGACGTCCCTAGAAGTACCTTGTTGCGGAAATAGATAAAATGGGTAAGAAACACAAGAATTTTATTTTCTTTATTAGATATTTAATCTATCCAAGTAAGTGCTTCAGAATTTAAAGCCTGCAAAATATGTTTGTTGATCTATTTCATCAATAACCAAAACCCTTAAACTGCATTCATACTGATATCATCATGAAAAATAAACAAACACAACATAATTACAATTACACAAAGGGAAAAACAACCATACTCACGTGGTTCACCTCGTCCACGAGGCTACGTCCACCAAAGTGTTAGTCGTCATATTAATTCTTCAATAAATAGGGTACAATGACCTGGCTTATCTGTTACAATACGATACCGCCTCAATACAAGGCGGATGTGGTGGAAAAATTTGTATTTCCCAATCCCAAAAGGGGTGTTCACAGCCCGGCTCTACACAATTAGTTAGCATACAAACTATATCGGCTTAACAGGGAATGAGCTCCTAGCTGAACACCATGAATTAGTATCTGGTCTATACATGACAACTTAAGCTCTAAATCAGCATGCTGCTTTTGTCCTTGATCCCTTCTAGATCTGAGAGAATTTCCATCTTTAACTCTAACATCTTTAAAGTTCATCTTCCGTCCATACATTAATACATAATTCAAGGCAGAGAAGACAGAGAACAAAAATAATACTCCAGATCGATTTCCTTGCTGAAATCGTTGCAAAATAAAAATAGAGTTTAGAATAAAGAATGATCTCATACTCAGATCATTTTCTTGCTGCAAATCATGACTAAAATCACAGAGTATGAATAAAAGCAATTCCTCATGCCAATGACTAAACCAGAGATCGATTTTCTTCTCTGAAATCTTGGCAGCAAAAGATAGGGTTAACCAGCATTATATTTAAGCCAACATCTAACCACTAGATCGATTCCACTCAGTGAATCGTGGCGTAATAAAACTAGCATATATTCGAGCCAGTATATTAACCAACAAACTCAGAACAAACACGAGTACACGACTCTAGCCATTCCCAAGTTACATAAAATATGGGATTCCATTATGTCTACAACAAAATTAATAATCTATTATAATGTCTTCACTACTCGTACCATTATACTGATTAACTACAAAATTCATACAACAATGGTACAATCCAAAATAATTTATGGTCTGGGAACCGGCTCCAATATCCTAAGGAAAGGGATTGGCCATAATGTCTGACAAGTGCAAAAATCCTTGAACATTATCAGTCTTAATACCTCCCATACTTCCACGCAAAATCTAGGCCTTGCAATACTTGGTTCATAACTCAATAACTACAGGCTGTTAACAGAAATAATACTCAAGGTACAAAATTTTCTTGAGAAAAACTGGTCCCATTAAATAATCAGTTCCAAAGCATAGGAATTAGGCTTCCCACGGCTCTGCAGTCAGAATTAATATATTTTCCAGATCGATCACAAGCAGAGAATAATATGTCAAAAAATAGATCGCTATCCTTCCTGAATCTTGACCCCAGAACAGAGATTTATCATAAAATCAAAATCCAATTAGCAGAGATCAATATTCAACCATAGATCAATTCACTTATAAAATAAACTCAAAATCGGATCGATTTGTCACACAGATGCATATTTAAAATAAAGAATAGGTTTCAACCCTAGATCGCTTCCATTTTGTCCAAATCATGGCTTAAAACCACAGAACGTTACTGCCAAACAATTCCTCAAGCCAAAAATGAAAATCGCAGTCAAAGAACAACATTCAAAAATAGGTTGACTTCCAGAAAATAAATGGACTCAAACTCGGATCGATTTGACAGAGGATCGATCACCAAATCAATGATAATAACAGTGATCCCATCAACGATAATAACAACGATCACCAAAGATAATAACACCGATCCCATCAAAGATAATAACATTGATAATAACAGCGATCACCAAATCAAAGATAATAACAGCGATCCCATCAAAGTTTCCGGAAATCACCAAATCAAAGATAATAGCGTTTTTAATAAGCACTGATCAAATTATAAAACATACACCCGACTATGAACAACATTCAGACCATGAATCGATCCCAGCTATAATGCCTTCACTAGATTGAAAATAAACAGTGTTTTCAACAAATAATCCAATCCAGTTACAATGCATTCATCAAATGGAGCATAATAAAATAACTGCAGATAAACATATTCAGATACGGAAAGGAAAATAACAACAAAACAATCAAATGCAAAAGAATAAAGACTGATCGATTCGTGGGGAGGTCGCGCCCCTTCCTCACAATGGACTTCGGTCCTTTTTCTTTCAGGGTTACCCGACCCCTCTATAAGATTATCTCTTTGAGATCATAGAGCTTGGAAGGGCATGCCCTTCATTTTGCATTTCCCTCCCTTTATAATGTGGTAGTCTCCCCGTTTCCTTTGTTTCCAGCGCATGTGGGATAATTACAACTAACATCGTGTACATCTTTTGTGTCCAATACATATTTTTTAATTACATTACGTGTTCATAGGTTCGAACCCTGTCCTTCTGTCCCTTTTTCCTCTGCCTATTTTTCGAGGGTTCTTTCCCTTTAGTTCAAAGTTAGATATCACTTGTCTTTATGCAAAAGCATTTTATTATATTATGATATCACTTTGGTATTTATAATTATAGGCATTTTTCTTTTTAGTTATACTAACCCTTTTATTATATTTATGATATCACTTCCTTTTATAATATTTATAAATATCACTTTGGTATTTATAGTAAAGGCATTTTCCTTTTTAGTTATACTAACCCTTTTATTATATGTATGATATCACTTCCTTTTATGATATTTATAAATATCGCTTTGGTATTATAGTAAAGGCATTTTCCTTTTAGTTATACTAACCTTTTTATTATACTTATGATATCACTTCCTTTTATGATATTTATAAATATCGCTTTGGTATTTAGAGTAAAGGCATTTTCCTTTTATTTATACTACCCTTTCATTATACTAAGGGTATTGGGATTATATCAAAGGTTAATATAAAGGTCTTATAAAATTCATATGCCTTCTAAAACCTTCTCTTCATTCTTTCCTTCGAGTATGTGCATATATATAAATTCTTCTATATTTATACGTAGGAGCCCATTTTCTCTATCATTTGGCACATTAATACCCACCCGCTTAGCATAGTGGCATTGGTATCATACTAAATAGAAGAGTTACCTCACCGAACTCCAACAATTACATGGTCCTCTTGTCTTCTCAAGCGAGTACAGCATTGTTTCTAAATCGACTCCACTCTACATACAAAAATATTTGTCGTGTTAGTAAATAAACACAACTCTCTAAATTCTTAGGACTCCCAAGTATCCTGACAATGCATCAGGGTCTTTGATCAAGTACTTGCTTGAACGCCCATTCCCCCTAGTGGATTTGTTCCCACTATCGTTTAAGTCGCACATATTTTCAGTCTCCTAGCAATTATGATAGCATTTATAATTTTCAATGAACTAGCTTTCATACTTACAGTGACTATTACTTACACTTTGTCGTATTGTGGTCATGTACTAGGGGGGTGTTACATACTTCCCCCCTAGAAATAACACCGTCCTCGGTGTTATTTATTTCTCAAGCCTTGTGTTTACTTCTTGTTCTAGTTCTCACTATTTTTCTTTCACGTCTTTCATGAAGATAATCTAGCTTTCGCTTGCTCTTTACCCTGTTCTCTGCATGGTATCACGAGGCCTATCTAGAACATTGTCACAACCATATATATTTTCCATGTCAAAATAGAAGAATACACATCTAATATGGTCTTTAGGTCACCAACTTGCAATATAAACATAAATTTGTATGCATGCTAATATCAACATCAACAACAATGTATAACTCAGAAATGCAACATTATACAATTTACCGTGGTTCCAATATATACGTCAGTCCTATTTGTCAATAAATAAACATATTACCTCATAGGCACAAGTTTACCTATAATGCAATTACCTCTTCGCAGCATTATTCTTTTCTCTGGGTGTCTTCCATCCTAGCACTCCAAGTGCTAACAGTACTTCAAGTACTAATACAAGCCACCCAACAGAATGAAAATACCCTTCCTTAGGCGTATCTCCTTCTTGTGCTATTCAGGGTGCTTCACCAAGCTAAGGCACTCCGTTCTCGCACACCCCCACGGCGCTTAGAGTTTGTTCTCTTCACAGAGTCCCCCCAACTCTTGTGACAGTCCTCTCAATGTGTGCGGAACGAGTCTTAACCAAAATGTCTTACATCTAGGCGTCCCCAAAATGCATAATGGTCCCTCGCTGGCCCGGGGGAAAACAAGGTAGCTTCCATCCACTACCTCCATCACCACTTCCTCGTGGTGACAACCTTTTTCACATGAGATCTTTCTCATATCTTCTTAACTCATTTTAGTCCTGGAGCTTTAGCCTTCCTCATGGCCACAATCTTCCATGCCTACAATCACTCCATAGGTGGTCATCTCATCATATCATTGATTTAAAGAACATGGAACTTTTAGCATAAGTAATGTCTTACTTCATTTCTCATTCATCAAATTAGTGCACTCTTCTTACAACTAAGGCATTCTATTGATTTCTTAAGCACCACGCATTTTATTTCTCACCTCAGCTGCACTGTAGACCAAGTTCATAAGTAAATCTACTTTCATGTCTTGAAAGATTTGTTGTTGTATCTTGCGAGTACATATGAAAGGTCAATAGTCTCCATGTGTACCACCTGATGCTTCACCTGCATGCCTCAGGTTTATGTCCATTTAGGATGCAAGGTCATATGCTATTGCTGTGCACACCTGTAGGAGGAGCATCAAGGGTCTAGTCCAGCCACCTTTGGAATTCAAAAATTTGTTCAAACTGTCAAACAGGCCCAATCATCACAGTTGTCTTTAGTGACCAACAATTGTTAATAAAACGTTAGTGTTTATGCATTTTAACACTTCCATTCAACACCATATACATTTTTCATTCAGATGTGTTGCAGAAAACAAGTTAAGCAAATACCAAAACAACGTCTTTAAAGAAACGTAGTAGAAAAATAGATTTTAACAAATCAGCATTAAAGCATTTCCTGAATATGTAACCAGTGGGGATTTAACTGAATTCCCCTTTGTCTGTAGGAGAATTAATGTTAATACACCATTTGAATATCATTCTATGATTTCGAGAATCTGAAGTGACTTCTCCTTTGTACTAGATTTTTGCTTTAGAGTTTTGCTCTTTGCTAGGCCTCAGTCAGTGTTGTTTAAGAACAATTCCCATAATAAACATAATGCATTTAGGCTCCCAAACGTACTACAGGACCTACTATAAGATGTTCATTGCGGCATCCTAAAGTGATGTAAGATAGTATGTATCGATGCATCATTGCAGTTCCATATTTGCTATGTATAAATACTCAGTCAGTTTTCTTTATATCTAACTATTTTGTTGAGATAAGAAAAATCATCTGCTTCTTAGTAGACAGTAGTATCATAAGTCCCAAAGAAGTTGAACTACCGATAATTTGATGAAGCAACCTTTGAAAATTTTAACAACAGTACAACATTTGTAGCAGCAACTTGACATTTAATAGAAAAAGAAAAGGCCTCGACCTTTGATTTCCTACTCGAGACCGTCCAAGAATCTTAGCAAGGAACTCCATCCCTTGAATAAAACATAATTAATCTAAGCAAACCTTCTTGAGTTAAGAGGGATCGAAGTTCCACATTCTATATACAATCATTACATATGATACATATTATGAAGAAACTAAATGATGTGAAAATATAACATTGGTTGATGAATGCTATTGATTTTCCCCAATTCCAAACACAACAAATGTACTAAGATTCATTAGTTCATCTCGAATATTCATGCAAGGTTATACTTACCAGTGCAATCACCATTAGGTACCTCCCTTGAGGCTGAAAAAGCAGTTAATCTTTGCACAAGGGATATGGGATTCACCTCTTGGTAACATCCACTTCTAACTTCCAAGGGTCAGGAGCGATTAGAACTTAGGACAGTTCCTTTCTAAGAGCCCAATCAAATTTCTCAATTTGCGAGAGAACAATAAATTGTTTTTTTCAAATTTTTTCACAACTAGTCAAAGCATACTCATTTTATTCTTATTTTTTTATGTATTGCTACAACATTCTTAGTATGATTGACTAAGAACCCAGTTGGAAATGTTTCAATTTTATTGCCATTATGTGTTTATGGTACCTTATGGCATTTAAAGTGCTGGTGAATGTAATTCTACATACTGGTGGAACCAGCTGAATTTCCAAAGGAGAAGAATTTTATGCAATGCAGTGGTATGCATATATCTGAGTGAACCTTATGTAATGCACATCGTAGTGTAACTCTAATTCCAGCTTGGCCCATGTTCTTCCCCTAAACAAAAATGTTAAAGTGTGCATAGGACCAAATACTACCTGATTCAGTGAAGTCAAGTTTTTCATAGATAGGAATTGTAAATGGTTTTTTCTTTTAGCCTCCAAAGCTTGGGGCCTAAAAATTTTACTCCCTACATTTTGGCACCCATGCCCTTGCCACAACTTGGGGAGTCTGGCCACATATTTTGAGGCAATACTCAATGTAATTATCTAAACTGCCAAATTTAAAAAAAATATGGGCATGCAAGGCATGCATGTCGTGAGGATCTATTCAAGAAGCATATATTAACCAATGTACAACTCCAAATTCTACAGATCCACATAATGAGAATTAAAACCTCAACCCAAATAGTAATAGTGAAAGGATATGTTGCATACTAACTGTCCCTTATATTTTATACCATAGATAAAACATTCATTATGCTAAGAAACTTAACAGAGTGACTAGCATGGTACTCATCTAGTTTCTATTTCGACAACTAATCCTGAGAAGGTATGAACTGCCGCGTCGCCATTCCAAGGGTAATTCGACCTTCCTACAAAGCCATCATGTTAGCCCATTCTTAAGGGTCCAGTGTTGTAGCTGGCTCTGATACCATATGTGACGTCCCCAGAAGTACCTTGTTGCGGAAATAGATAAAATGGGTAAGAAACAAAAGAATTTTCTTTTCTTTATTAGAGCTTTAATCTATCCAAGTAAGTGCTTCAGAATTTAAATCCTGCAAAATATGTTTGTTGATCTATTTCATCAATAACAAAAACCCTTAAACTACATTCATACTAATATCATCATGAAAAATAAACAAACACAACATAATTACAATTACACAAAGGGCAAAACAACCATATTCACATGGTTCACCTCGTCCACGAGGCTACGTCCACCAAAGTGTTAGTCATTATATTAATTCTTCAATAAATAGGGTACAGTGACCTGGATTATCTGTTACAATACGATACCGCCTCAATATAAGGCGGATGTGGTGGAAAAATTTGTATTTCCCAATCCCAAAAGGGGTGTTCACGACCCGGCTCTGCACAATTAGTTAGCATACAAACTGTACCGGCTTAACAGGGAATGAGCTCCCAGCCAAACACCATGAGTTAGTATCTGGTCTATACATGACAGCTTAAGCTCTAAATCACCATGTTGCTTTTGTCCTTGATCCCTTCTAGATCTAAGAGAATTTCCATCTTTAACTCTAACATCTTTAAAGTCCGTCTTCTGTCCATACATTAATACAGAATTCAAGGTAGAGAAGACAGAGAACAAAAATCATACTCCAGATTGATTTCCTTGCTGAAATCGTTGCAAAATAAAAACAGAGTTTAGAATAAAGAATGATCTCATACTCAGATCATTTTCTTGCTGCAAATCGTGACTAAAATCACAGCGTATGAATAAAGGCAATTCCTCATGCCAATGACTAAACCAGAGATCGATTTTCTTCTCTGAAATCTTGGCAGCAAAAGATAGGGTTAACCAGCATTATATTTAAGCCAACATCTAACCACCAGATCGATTCCACTCAGTGAATCGTGGCGTAATAAAACTAACATATATTCGAGCTAGTATATTAACCAGCAAACTCGGAACAGACACGAGTACAAGACTCTAGCCATTCCCAAGTTACATAAAATATGGGATTCCATTATGTTTGCAACAAAATTAATAATCTATTATAATTTCTTCACTACTCGTATCATTATACTAATTAACTACAAAATTCATACAACAATGGTACAATCCAAAATAATTTATGGTCTGGGAACCAGCTCCAATATCCTAAGGAAAGGGATTGGCCATAACATCTGACAAGTGCAAAAATCCTTGAACATTATCAGTCTTAAGACCTCCCATACTTCCACGCAAAATCTGGGCCTTACAATACTTGGTTCATAACTCAATAACTACAGGCAGTTAACAGAAAGAATACTCAAGGTACAAAATTTCTTCAGAAAAATCGGTCCCATTAAATAATCAGTTCCAAAGCATAGGCATTAGGCTTCCCACAGCCCTGCAGTCAGAATTAATATGTTTTTAAGATCGATCACAAATAGAGAATAATATATCAAACAGAGAATAATATGTCAAAAAACAGATCGCTATCCTTCCTAAATCTTGACCCCAGAACAGAGATTTATCAACACATCAAAATCCAATTACCAGAGATCAATATTCAACCATAGATCAGTTCGTCGATAAAATAAACTCAAAATCGGATCGATTTGTCACACAGATGCAGATTTAAAATAAAGAATAGGTTTCAACCCCGGATCGCTTCCATTTTGTCCAAATCGTGGCTTAAAACCACAGAACGTTACTGCCAAACAATTCCTCAAGCCAAAAATGAAAATCACAGTCAAAGAAGAACATTTAAAAATAGATTGACTTCCAGAAAATAAATGGACTCAAACTCAGATCGATTTGCCAGAGGACCGATCACCAAATCAATGATAATAACAGCGATCCCATCAACGATAATAACCGCGATCACCAAAGATAATAACAACGATCCCATCAAAGATAATAACAACGATAATAACAACGATCACCAAATCAAATATAATAACAGCGATCCCATCAAAGTTTTCGGCAATAACCAAATCAAATATAATAGCATTTTTAATAAGCACTGATCAAATTATAAAACATACACCCGGCTATGAACATCATTCAGACCATGAACCGATCCCAGCTGTAATGCCTTCACCGGATTGAAAATAAACAGTGTTTTCAACAAATAATCCAATCCAGTTACAACGCATTCATCAAATGGAGCATAATAAAATAACTGCAGATAAACATATTCAGATACAGAAAGGAAAATAACAGCAAAACAATCAAATGCAAAAGAATAAACACTGATCAATTCGTGGGGAGGTCACGCCCCTTCCTCACAATGGACTTCGGTCCTTTTTCTTTCAGGGTTACCCGACCCCTCCATAATATTATCTCTTTGAGATCATAGAGCTTGGAAGGGCGGGCCCTTTGTTTTGCATTTCCCTCCCTTTATAACGTGGTAGTCTCCCCGTTTCCTTTGTTTCCAGCGCATGTGGGATAGTTACAACTAACATCGTGTATATCTTTTGTGTTCAATACAGATTTTTTAATTACATTACGTGTTCATAGGTTTGAACCCTGTCCTTTTGTCCCTTTTTCCTCTGCCTATTTTTCAAGGGTTCTTTCCCTTTAGTTCAAAGTTAGATATCACTTGTCTTTATGCAAAAGCATTTTATTATATTATGATATCACTTTAGTATTTATAATAATAGGCATTTTTCTTTTTAGTTATACTAACCCTTTTATTATATTTATGATATCACTTCTTTTTATAATATTTATAAATATCACTTTGGTATTTATAGTAAAGGAATTTTCCTTTTTAGTTACACTAACCCTTTTATTATATGTATGATATCACTTCCTTTTATGATATTGATAAATATCGCTTTGGTATTATAGTAAAGGCATTTTCCTTTTAGTTATACTAACCTTTTTATTATACTTATGATATCACTTCCTTTTATGATATTTATAAATATCACTTTGGTATTTATAGTAAAGGAATTTTCCTTTTATTTATACTACCCTTTCATTATACTAAGGGTATTGGGATTATATCAAAGGTTAATATAAAGGCCTTATAAAAGTCATATGCCTTCTAAAACCTTCTCTTCATTCTTTCCTTCGAGTATGTGCATATATATAAATTCTTCTATATTTATACGTAGGAGCCCATTTTCTCTATCATTTGGCACATTAATACCCACTCGCTTAGCATAGTGGCATTGGTATCATACTAAATAGAAGAGTTACCTAACCAAACTCCAACAATTACATGGTCCTCTTGTCTTCTCAAGTGAGTAGAGCATTGTTTCTAAATCGACTCCACTTTACATACAAAAATATTTGTCGTGTTAGTAAATAAACACAACTCTCTAAATTCTTAGGACTCCCAAGTATCCTGACAATGCACCGGGGTCTTTGGTCGAGTACTTGCTTGAACGCCCATTCCCCCTAGTGGATTCGTTTCCACTATCATTTAAGTCACACATATTTTCAGTCTCCTAGCAATTATTACTGCATTTATAATTTTCAATGAACTAGCTTTCATACTTATAGTGACTATTACTTACACTTTGTCGTATTGTGGTCATGTACTAGGGGGGTGTTACAGCATAAGGGTAGGGAGGTGAGGATGACACACAATATGGGGAGTGCAACGGTGGAGAATGGTGAAGAGAATGAAGTAGCAGGGATGGAGCAACACGTGGGAGGATGGAAACGTGGAGAGGCTGGACGTGCAAATGAGAAGGTCAGTGTGTGGAGGTGGGGAGAAGGATGAAGGGTGTGATGGAATGGAGGAGGGTGTTGGGTGGACTAGAGAGAAGCAGGTAGTGGTGATGAGAAGGAGAATACAGAGAGGGATAATGCAGATCAGATCGGGAGGGTGGTGCGGTGCGAAAGGTGGTGGTGGTGGTGGTGAAGAGTCGAGTTGCAGAAGGTGCCGAGGAGCCGATGAATCTGATACCACTTGAAGCAAACAAGATTTCTAAACCCACATGATTTTCTTTTAAACCCACAGTGAAATGATAATTGAATAATATGATGATTTTTTACAATAATGGAGAAGACCTTTTATAGGTCAAAGCACACTGCTTTGATGAAGTTGTCTGACCCTATGTTAGTTTAACTAATTCTATATTTAATATTTAATATTTAATATTTAAAATAATGACTCACAAATATTTAGATACATAACAACGAAGTACCTAGTCAAGTATCTAACATTACACATCAATACATAACCATAAGAATATCATGGAATCAATGTTACATCATCATAAGTAAATACAGTAATAAAGATATTTGAAATTAACGAAATAGGATGTAAGAACAACTTACAATGATAAGGAAAGTATAAATAGAGTACATTACATTCCGCAAGTTTAATAATGTCTAGCATAGGTATTTTTGACTAGCCTAATATAAAAATAAAAATAAATCGATTTTTGGGGACATTATAGATCTATTAGAGGACGACATAACTCATCCTATTTAGAGCCTCATTTGTTGTTATGCTCTAGGAAGTTATTAGTGTGAGAAATAGAAAATAATCATCCCTTGAGGTTTCCCATAGTAATTTCATCATTAGTAATGGGTTTATTAGATAAAAAGTTATCAAATATCCTTCCACCTATAAATGCACACTCCTATGGCAAGTTAGCCTATCCCTCTTTTCTTGATGATCTGTGGAGCAAAGAACTTGAACTAGGAAGCCCTATTTTCCATTGTGGCACAGTCCCTTATTTAAAGAGGCTCTAATACCATGTTATTTTTTCTAATCTTATTAAAATTGATTAGGATCTTTATCTGAAAAAATAAGAAGCACAAAAAGATGCATAAGATAGAGTAGATATGGAAGCCACAAATATTTTCCATGGGGATACCATAAAGGAGAAAACCCTGCAAATTTCCTCAGAATCATTCTATCACTAAGACAATATCACAAAATGGAAATCCCAAGAATAATAAGTCTTCTACAGCTCTATCTTTGTCTCCTCCTTGTTATTCTCTATCTCCTCATGCAAAGTTTAATGAGTGTCTGTCCGAATGAGGGAGGACGCCTTCATATTTACACACATCAAGTGATTAGCCTAATAACTTGATTGGTCCCACCTCTTACCCTAACAGGGTTGAATTTACCTAGGGAGACTCAAAAATTGATTTTATTATATTCAACTTGGGGACTACTGCACCGACTTACAACAAAGGGTTTACCTCAATGACCATATACAATAATGGCATCCAAAAAGGAGGGAAACACATATCCAATGGGGTTATAACAATATACCATGATAATATACATCAGAATATCGTTCGAAGTTAAAAATATAAAAACACTTCCTCTTAAATAGGAATGTATTATCTCGCCACAATTATCAACACATATAGTCACGTAATCAATTTGTTGACTCATCATCATCATTTCTATCGTAGTTCTCATCTTGTTGATCATTGAGTAATGACATCTGCCAGATATTTTCTTCATAGGAAGTTTCTACATATTCATCCCTCTTTCATGTTGGGTGTAAGCCTAGTCCTAATCTAGGTCTTCATTATATCCATGAGAAATCCATCATGTATGTAAAACCCGGGACCATTCATTACATTTTTGCTACAATCACCTGCATCTCCTACTCTCATCTCCTCATCTCCAAATCATCTCCTCATTACAAATAGAGCACAACCCATATGCATACCATAGACCACCTACATTCAAGCACTATATGAGAATCTCCTAGGTGCACACAAAGTGCATTATGTGTCTCCATGGTCCATTGGTGTTCTACAAACATAGGATCATGCTAGAACTCATTACATCTCATTGATGACTTGCATCTACGACTATGTGGGAATCATAAATGCGCACATGAAGTTCATTGTGACCTCTCATCATCTCCAACATGGGAATACATAAGGATTCATTATGTCCAAGGAAAACCAACGTACCATGTCAGGACTCGTTTCATCCAAGGACAACCTCAAGGAATCATTAAATCCAAGGATAACCTTTGCACCATGTTAGGACTGATTACATCCAAGGACAACCTTCTAGGACTCATTCCATCTAGGGATAACCTATGTAGTGCACTATGATTCATTACATATGAGGAAGAATTGAAAAAAATCATTACCTCTCAAGACAACGTGTGTACTACACCATGATTGATTACATCCTAGGCTAACTTGTATTCCTTCCCATGTGATATCTTGTACTAGTGCATTTGTGTCTTCCTGTATCTTGTCATCTCTAGCATGGTATCATGTTCGGACTAATTACGTTTGAGAACAGTCGGCATACACCACCATGCAAGACATCATCATTCCCTATTTCTTCATACCTCAATATGGATAACACTAGGTCTCTCTCTGAAGTATTGACCGTCACTATGGCCTTCTTCTTTCTCAAGACATCAAATCTTTTCTTGTTGATCACGTTGTACTAGAGCTTCATTGCTTCTCTTTGCACCATATCTCAAATAGAGTGGCACCTGATCTCAATGTACTTCGACATGTCATGGAACACCATTTCTATGACAACTACACACAACTCTTGTTGTGACAAAAGACCCAAGTCCCCTTTAACTTAATATCAAACAAATAAGATAGTATATTTTGAATCCATACTTCCTCACAACTAGCCAAATAAGATGTAACATATTCTTCCCTAGTTGTACTCAACAACATCCTCCTAAACTAGAAGATCATACTAGATCGAAAAATTAAGTAACATCCCAAAGTGCTCTTCATATCAGTGGTGTTGATTTCTCAATATGAATCAACATAACCATAAAGGTTAATATTCTAATTCACAACATACTTGAGCCCATAATCAACTATACCCTTCAGGTACCTTAATACATGCTTTGCAGCTATTAAGTGAACATGTCTTAGATTCATGAAGAACTAGCTTAGTGTGTTCACAAAAAAGAATATGTCTGGTATCATATTCATCTGGTACATCAAAGAACCAATCATATAATGATACATCATGACATCAACTATCTCTAATAAATCATCACACAATAAATTCAAGTTTGACTCCATAGGTGTGGCTATAGCCTTCCATTCCAACATTATGAATCTCTTCATAATCTCCACTGCATTACTTCCTTAACCAAGGAAAACAACATATATACTCTTCCACACCTCATGCCTAAGCAGTAGTCCATCATCCCTAGGTATTTCATATTGAACTCAATGGAAAGCTTCCTCTTTGAATCTATAATCAGTTTTTCCTCTCATGTCTCAAGCAGGTCTTAAACATATAACATGAGCATCACCGGTCTTCTTCCTTCAACCTTGAAGTAAAGGTTGGAATATGCTTTACTCTTGGTAAAGCCTGTAATGAACAAAAATATATATAATAAAGAATCACTAAATAACTATTATATTATTAATAATAACTATTAAATATCAATATTAATTANCAATTTATATATTATTATGGCTTATTTAATATTCCAAGTCTTTTGGTAATATTATTTGTGTAAGCGAATAATTATTCGCTTCAAGTGGTATCGGAGCCTCATTTTCTATCCCGGACTTTGGCCACATTTTGGATTTTAGCCATCACCTAGGGTTTCCTTGAATTTTTGGCCTTTGGCCATCTACACGAAGAAGAAGAAAAAAATATATGATGAAAAAACATTCTGCTGCAAAAATTAAAGAAGTGATAAAAAAATAAAAAATAAAAAATTATTATATTAACAAAAGAAAAAGAAAAATGTAAAAAAAAACGAAGAAAAAAGGAAAAAAAAAAAGATAAAAGTAAAAGGAAAAAAAAGAGAGAGTGTAAAAGTGAAACCACACCTCGTTTCTTAAAGTGGGTTTGAGTTTGAATATAAAAGTGAAAAATAAGTACTAGTAAAGAGTAAGTGAGATTTGAAATTAGGTGGGGAATGTAACACTCATTCCTCCCAACCACCCAATCTACTCACATTTTACAAAACTTAAGGGAAAAAAAAAGATAAAAATGGTGCATAATAATTGCTACTAAAAAGCAAGTGAGATTTGAACTTAGGTGGGGAAGGTAAGACTCATTCCTCCCAACCACCCAATCTACTGACATTTTTTCAAACTATTGGAAAAAAAGGAGATATTAATTAAACTTCAAAGAAAACTCAAGAATATGGATTTTAATATTGAAAAGAAGCAAAAATTCCCTATCACCTTACAAAAAAATGTCTCAATATTATTTATAATCAAAGGGACACTTGCAGGGAAGGATATCGCAATTTCTATCACACCTGCTGAAAGAAATAATTATATTAGTACTGAATTCGCTAACCATTTAGTGATTCTTGAGTCAAATATAAGGAAAGAGCTAGACTTTTTGGACAAAAAACTAATTGAAATAAGTGGCTTACAACTGAGTGTTGGAGATTATATGGTCTCATTGAAATTCATTGTTAGTTCCTTATGGAGCTTTGACGGTGACATAATTTTTGGTTTACCCTGGATAAAAACATTAGGGACTTTCATCTTAAATGCTGAAAAGAAGTTTCTGACATTTTCCTATAGTCGGAAGAGAATCACATTTCAAGATATTACAATGAAGTCAGAAATAGAACCTCCAACATCTGAATAATTCAAGGATATATCAGAGATGATTTCACAGGGTAATCAGAAGTCAGAACAAAAGAAGCAGAAATAAGTTGAAAAATTTGTCTCTAGTAAGGATGAAGAAATCACTTGTTTGAAGAATCATAGTCAAGACTTGATCGCACAGATTATGAAATTAAAAAGGGAAAAAATATCACAAGAGGAAAGGAAAGAGGAATTTCACCAGAAGGAAGTGGAACTCCAAAATGATTTCAATAAGAAACTATTACAAAAAAATGAAGAAAATTCTCACTTAAAAATTTTGTATCAAGGGTTGACTGAACAAATAAAAAAATTAAAAAATGAGAAGTTAAAAAAATCCTTAGAGTTATTATGAATTAATAAATTTCAATAATCACAAACAATTAAAGTTTCTACATGTGTTCCACAAACATCTGGAATACCTTATCATCAACCAAATCACATAAGTCGATACAACCAACATCAAATTAAAGCAGAAACGATGACTAACACAATAGAGAATTCATCAAAGGCTCAAATTCAAACATCAGAAAAGGGAAGCAATGCAAATCTTGTCAAGGTTCAAAAGAACAATCTTATTGTAACATCGCTACAAGCATCAACAAAAAATGGTTCTGAAAAACAATTACAAAAATTGTTAGAAGCACCAAAAGTTGAAGTTCCAGTAAACACTTTACAGGTGATTCAAGTTCCTTATCGTAATCCGAATCACAAGAGTCATTATGATAGATGCAAAAATCAAAAGGAAAATTATTAATATTATTCCTACAAAGAGCAAAGACAAAATCGACAACTCTCGACAATCGATCCGCAAATAATTCCGTTAAGGGTATATCTCTGATGGATGAATTCACAACTGACGCAACATTTCCACACAATGTTTAAAATAAAGTACCATCTTATTGCGTCAAATATTGCAACTACCAACACACAATGTCATGAGAAAGCATTACGAGCTAGAACAAGGGATAAAGTCTTCCATAATTGTGCTTTGAGGACAAAGCAATTTTAAGGGAGAGGCAATGTAATGAACAAAAATATATATAATAAATAATCACTAAATAACTATTATATAATTAATAATAACTATTAAATATCAATATTAATTATTAAAATTAATACATATTGATATTAATAACTAATAATTAATAAATAGTTATTAGTAAACAATTCTAAAATGACGCATCCTTTCATCGATAGTATCCAAAGTGCCTTTACGATTAATATATATATGGCAATCATTTTGTAATCTATCATCATATCTATTCTATCATCAATTTATATATTATTATGGCTTATTTAATATTCCAAGTCTTTTGGTAATATTATTTGTGTAAGGGAATAATTATTCGCTTCAAATTCTATGCTCATCAGGAAGTTGTCCATCTTGTCGTACCATGTCCTTGGTTCCTATTTCAATCCATACAAGGATTTATCAATTATCCGTTCATGGTCATATTTGGATAGTTTCCATTTTTCGTCCCATGTTAAGAATGAATGTATGAATTATGCTTCAATAAATTAAAGTTCAATCCATGACTTCTAAGGTAACATTAACAACTTGATTCTGATTTCTAATAAATTAAATTTCAATTATGAATTCTAATAAGGTAACATACTAAATGACTAAGTACACAATGATTCTGAATTCTAAAACATCAATCCATCTTTGAGCATGATATCCAATCTTAACATAAAACAAGAAATGATATTGTTAAAAACATCGCAATGGAATGCCCTCATCAATTATCCGTTCATGGTCATATTTGGACAGTTTCCATTTTTCGTCCTATGTTAAGAATGAATGTATGAATTCTGCCTCAATAAATTAAAGTTCAATCCATGAATTCTAAGGTAACATTAGCAACTTGATTCTGAATTCTAACAAGGTAACATACTAAATTACTAAGTACACAATGATTCTGAATTCTAAAACATCAATCTATCTTTGAGCATGATAGACAATATGAACATAAACAAGAAATGATATAGTTAAAAACATCGCAATGGAATGTCGTCCTCAATTATACGTTCATGGTCATATTTGGACCGTTTCCATTTTCGTCCTATGCTAAGAATGAATGTATGAATTCTACCTCAATAAATTGAAGTTCAATCCATGACTTCTAAGGTAACATTAGCAGCTTGATTCTGAATTCTAATAAATTAAAGATCAATTCTGAATTCTAATAAGGTAACATTATAAATGACTAAGTACACAATGATTCAGAATTCTAAAAAATCAATCTATCTTTGAGCATGATAGCCAATCTTAACATAAAATAAGAAACGATATAGTTAAAAACATCGCAATGGAATGGGGTCCTCAATCATCCATTCATGTTCATATTTGGACAGTTTACATTTTCTATTTTTTAAGTTTCTTTTTCGATTAAAATTATACCAATTTTATTCAAGATGCACATACTAAATGTCTATATTGATAACATATAACATCAGGTTCATAATCCTGAAAGTAGACATAATTTTCAGTCATATGGGTCTTCTGAAAAAAATAACCTTTTAAAATGATGGATCCTCTCTAGTATGTAAATCCATTGTCATCGTAGTCCTCCAATAACTTCATCTTTCCTTTAGTGCATCGCATCAAATAATATTTTACATTTTTACTGGTGTCTATAGGTGCAATCACGGCGAAAACATTTCTTGTGCAAATTACAATTGGGGTTAGAGTTTTTAAGTGAATTAAATTGACTATATACACATAAGGTGATGGACAACAATGAAAAATCAACAATATCATTACATTCTCTAACAAGATCTGAAATTCTATCGCCATCAGATGATATTGCCATTTCTTTTGAGTCAAATTCTTCTACGCTTACTAGTGGCATTTTCTCTTTGGTTTAATCTTTGTGTGTTTCCAATTGTTTATGTATTTGTTCGTTATGTTTTCTCAAACTTTTGTAGATTCAACATTTTCAGTGCAAATATGACAAAAACATGATTGCTTTCTACTGTCAAATGAAAACACGTTTTGGAAGGATTTTGTTTGAATAGAGTGAAGTTCTCTAGTTCCATGTATGGTGCTAGCCTTGTATGGTATTGATATATCTATATCTTGTACCACAACAAGCCAAAACAACATACACAATAAATGGTAAATCACAAATGACAACTTTTAATGTTAGTGTACATATAATTCAATGTTAGTACATACATTTTTTAAAATTGACAATTAATATAAATTAAAAAAATCCTATACATACCTATGCACATCTTGTGATTGTTGACTATAATAATGGCTTAGATGTGATTTACACCATTGGACAACCTCTGCCATTGAATGGAATTGTATAGAAGAATGGTTCATTTGCCATCTTCAAAGTGTTATTTTTACACATGCTCCTGAACTATCATGTTCACCTTTTCCATGTCCAATTTCAAAGAAATTCCAGCGATGTTTAATGTTCAGTGCTTTATGAAATCGACATAACCAAAAAATTGATCGTGAATATTTAAATTGTCCCACACATCCATCCGACCATATCAAATGTTCATTGGATTCAACTTCACGCCTTTTTAGTAAATCATAGAAAAAAATTTCAATACAATGTTGAACAAAATGTGTATCATGCGTATGGCCATCGCATATATAAAAGTGATATTCTTTAAGCACATATCGATTGTCACACGTGCTTTCAATTCCATCAACATACTGTTGATAATTTTTATATAAAACATGGACAAATATCAAAACTTGGTTAGAATGATAGTATTCACTTTGAATCTCTTTCTCTGCATCAAATGTGTAGTTTTTTGCAAAATCAACCACAGACAAAATTCTTCCGGCTGGAAAAATTTCATGGGAATGTTTGAATTGAAGGTATGTCCATTATTCTCTATGTGAATGCTTGGTGTATTTATAAATTTCACTTTCAAATTTCTTGAGAAAATCTACCACACATATTTTATCTTCTCGCAAATCAATTCTTTTGGAATGCGCATCACTAGAACTTGTAGAATAATTGTTCTATTCATATCTTCTACAATCAACGATTACATTTGAAAGCAACTGATAATTATCAATAGGGTATTTATTGTGGAATAAAACCATATTTCCACAACGATGACAATGTTTTCCATCGATACATTTCTTGTTATAAAATACTTCATCGTGATTTCTCTCACATAGAGTTTGAGATATGAATTCACGTACTGTGGGCGGAGGTGGTGAATTTGTCCAAAACATTTTACCAAATTCAAGAAACATGTTGTAATATAATTGAAATTGCACATGATAATGACAACAACATGTATCATGTATACTACTAGGTCTAGCATGCCATGGTTTTTGTTGCACAAATGTACTGATTGACATATTAACTCCACGATGATCCTCATTGAAATTATTGAACAATTGTACTTATGTCATTTCCATTATATGTTTTGGATGGATTTCATATACATTTCATGATACTCTTTGTCGTATCAAATCCCTTGAATTTGGTGAAACTCGAGCATGTTCGAACCAATATTTCTGTACAATATATTTAACACCTTCTCCCATTCTATCTTTGTAAGGTTGTCTACAAATAATTGCCCGGCAAGCAAGTTCATCATTTTCATATATTTGCATTCTGAATTTGCTATGTTTGTATAATGTATTTCTTGAGGTTTCAATTGCTTGTGCTAGTTGTGTTGTCAAACATTTTTCTCTAGTACTAGCTGAAACAACCGTTGTCTGAATTGCTCTACGTTCATCGCTGGTATCTTTCTTTCTAGATTTCCAAATTTTTTATTGCATCAGCTATATTTTCTATCACATTATTTTTTAGTTTCGACTCTTTTGTTGCCTTGTATTGAATACCCAATAATTGTGTAACACCTTCTAACTTCTTGGACACCAATAAACATCTCAAAATTTTCACTTGTCCTACTATTGAACAATCCTTGAGAATATCATCATAAATTTTTGTAGCACGATATCGTGCAACATGTATGGGTGTTTTTTCTCCATATTTGTTGCAATAAATGTCTTCTAACATTTCATCATCAATGGTGAAAGTACCTATACATCAAGTTAAATTTAATTTAACATATGTCTAAGAATACAATTCATTATAAAAAATGAATTTGAAAAATACATGATATCTACATACCAGGTCCAATTTCTGGATCTTGATTTTGATCTTCAATATTGAATTCATCAACATTAGCATGTAAATCACTATTTACATCTTCAACAATGGTCTCCTCAAATTCCATTTGTTCTTCTTATACCCTATTTCCAATTTCCATTTCATCAACAGTGTCATGTAAATCACTATTTACATCTTCAACAATGGTCTCTTCAAATTCCATTTGTTCTTCTTATACCCTATTTTCAATTTCCATTTCATCAATAGTGTCATGTAAATCCGTTCTTATATCTTCAATTCTCTCTTATGTTTCTGTAACACTTGCTCTTTTGGCTCTATTTATGAGTTTTTGTTTTTCCCTACTAGCACCGTCATCATGTTTACGATCACTTTTTTTTATGGTTTCTCTTATTGCCCATGATTGTTTAATCTCCTTTGGAAAAAAACCCCTTGGAAAAAAATAAGAACACCTTGTAAAGAAGTTTTCTTTGTAAAACCATTCGAAAAAAAAATTCTTTGAAAAAATTCTTTAAAAAAAACCTTCTTTGAAAAAACGACTTATAAAAATATTTTGGAAAAAAAAAAATTCCTTTGCAAAAATTCCTTGCGAAAAAACTCTTTGGAAAGACCTATTGAAAAAAAATAACCTACTTTTCAAAAATACTTTGGAAAAAAAAAAACTCTTTGAGAAAACCCCTTGCAAATAAATAACTCCTTTGCAAAAATACCTTAGAATACAAAATTTTGTGCAAAAGTGCCTTGGAAAAAAAATCTTTGAATGTACCTCTTGGAATGAAATAAGAAGAAAAATACATTTGTGCAAAAAAATCTCTTTGGAAAAACCTATTGCAAAGAAATAACCTACTTTGCAAAAATACCTTGGAAAAAAAAAATCTATGAAAAAACCTCTTGCAAAGAAATAACTCCTTTGCAAAGATACTTTAGAACACAAAATCTTTGGAAAAAGTGCCTTGGGAAAAAACTCTTTCAATGTACCCCTTCTAAATAAATAAGAAGAAAAATACCTTGTAAATAAACTCCTTTGGAAAAAGAAATATTCTCTGAAAACCCCTTCAAAAATATTTTGATCAGATATATGCGAAACGAAAATGTGAGAAAATAATAAGTCTATTTCGTTTTATTTATACGAATATAGATAATGTAAATTTTTTTTTGCGACCGATGAATTTTTTTTTGCATTTGGTTTTTGGGCCGAACAACCTTTGTTGTAAATAATGGTTCTGTAATGGAAAAAAATTATTCAGCCGAATAATGGTTTGGCCAAATAACCTCTGAGACCTGAAACCTGCACAATTTTCAGATTTCTCCATTTTCGGAAGGTAAAAAATGGATGCCCTACACTACAAATGGATTGTTGGACTTGGTGCCATTAGTTTCGTTATTGAATCTACTTTTCAAAGGTATAGATTTTGTTGCGTATAGGTGAGATCCGATATTTTTAATTTTTTTGTTTCTTAACATGTGTTGAGTTTTGTTTCATTTCTTTCAAAATGCAATGAAATGAAAAATATATAACTTTAAAAATACACCACCAAAAAAATTGAAACAAATATGGTACAGTTATTTGCTCTGTTTGCTTCAAAATGGTATTTGTAGATCTTTAAGTTTTACAGTCAATTGAGAGAAAAGTGTTGCAACAAAAAACATATTGAAAATCGACAAGGTTTCCGCATTGATTGGATTCAAAAAATATTATAACTAGTATATAGATCCATTGGTTACAAACTTATAGTCATCCTATAGTATATTGTGTGTAGATTGTCGTAGCATATTTTGGTTTTGCAAAACACAAGTTTAACAATGATTTTTGGGGGCGTAACCAAACATGACTATTTTTTAGTCCTTTCATTTTATAAGGACACACTATTAAACATTTTCCAAAACAACATATCAAATCTCAATAAAAAAAATTGAAAAAATTATGAATAGAAATTTGACATAATTATCTAAAAGTTTTGTTTTTACTTAAAAGTGAAATTCTAAACAAAAATATCAATTTCGTTCTCCCAAAGTTGAAAAACATGAAAAAATCAGATTTATTTTCTCGTAAGACCCCCCAAAATAGACCCCCATCTTCATGGATTCACCCGAGTGCACTTAGTCTTCCTGTAATGTGTCTCAAATCCCAATGGTTTCTCCACGTACAATTCCTATTCAACTACACCATTCAAGAATGTTGTCTTGACGTCCATATGGTGTACCTTACATTTCATTATTGCAGCCAATGCAAGTATAGATCTGATGGAACTGTATCTCGCTACATGTGCAAATGTATCCATGTAGTATGTTCCTTCTTTATGGGATAAGACACATTCCATGAACCTTTCCTTTTTTTTTTCAATGTTACCATCTACAGCATGTGTGATCTTGTAGATCCACTTCGAAGTCACGGCAGACATACCTTCCGTACTTAACAATATCTGCTAGTGACATCATACTTCATAATCAACTGGTACTCCTCAATCATGGAATCCTTACATTATTTATTTTATGCATCCTCTTCGTAGTTGGAATATTCTTTGCCAATGATGTCACATAACAAGGCCACATATTTTTTGTATGGTTAAGTATTTTCCTTTCTCTATGCATCCCATCTATAGCGCCATGCATTTCTACGTCGTGTATTAGCTCCCATTCCCATGTTGGTTTTCTCTTATGGGATTTATTCCTCTGAAGTGGTTCTACATGATCTTGTAGTTATGCCATGTCATGACCTTCATGGTTTTATGAAATGGTTTCTTCTATTTCTTTGTCTTGGACTCTAGTTGCTTCATGTTCTTCAACTTCTACTCTTCAACTTCTACAATAGGTAGTTTTCTAGATCTAGAGTATGTCAACTCTTCGTCATATGTTACATATCTGATGATATCAATATTCTTGAATATTAGGAAGTATACTCGAGAGTCCTTTGAAGTGTCACTATATCCTATGAATATTCTCTTTCTCCCGAAAGGATCAATCCTGGTCCTCTTTTCCTTTGGGGTGTGTATGTACACTAGGAAGCAAAAATATTTTGAGATAGTTGATTTTTGGTTTCTCTCTTGAGAAATCCTATTTAGGATTCGTGATTTTGATTACTTGATGAGGAGTATGGTTCTATACATACACAATTGTCCTTTATTCTTCATCCCACAATTGCATCAGAATATCCTGGCCATGTTGCATTAATTTCACTGCTTACAGTTATTACATTCTTCCATTCTTAAATGCCATTCTATTGAGGAATGTATGGAGTGCTCAACTCCCTCTTAATACTAGATTCTCTACACAATTCCTTGATTTATTATGAGGTGAATTCTCTGCCATTATCTTACCATGGAGACTTGATCCTCCCTTCAGTTTGATTTTTGAACAAGGATTTGAATTCCATGAACTTGTTGAATACTTCATTTTTCCCTTTCAATAAATATATCCAAGTTTTATAGGAGAAATAATCTTTAAAGGAAACATAGTATACATACCTGCTTAGTAAGATGGATAACATGCGTCCGCAGGCATGTGAGTGCATTATATCCAGTATTACTTTTTCTTTGGTTTCACTACTGGGAAAATTTTGCTTTACGTTCTTTCCTTGCACATATCCCTTGCAAATTCTTCCTTGTTTGTATGGATTTATGGAATTCCTTGAACCTCTTTGCTTGCAATCAGTAGTGCTCTATAGTACACTTGTGAAATCCTTCTATGCCATATTTCACTTGGTTCTATGGAGTCATGAACCAATGCTTGTACAGGATGTCCCTTTGACCTATACAAGCCTCCATCTTGATCTCTAATTACTATTGCATCATCTATTGCATTTCCTTTTTTCCCACATTAGGAATTGGCCATGAACTAGTGTAACCCTTATTCCCTTATCATCTAGTGCCGAAAAGGAGAGAATATTCTTCTTCAATCCTAGAACATATAACACACCTTTCATCTTCAAATATTTCTTGAAGTCTAGCTTGTAGGAAGCTTCTCCATGTCCTTGTATGGGGTATTGATAATCATCCCCAAGTTTCACCTTGTGAGGTGACTTATTCTCAGATAGGTTGATGAATGATTCTTTGTATATCGTCATATGTTTGGATGCCCCAATATATACAAGCCAATCATTTCTTCCATGTTAGATAATACCCATGAGTGATGAGATTAGAATTAGTTTATTCTTTGAGTCTCTTTATTGTTGGTTCATCATCTTCAGCAGTGGGAGAATGATTTCACTTGTTGAATGAGTTTATGTTTCTATGGAAATCTATGGAATAATTTCCCTTCTCATCACAAGTGTAACATTGAATGTTGGAACAATATCTTCTGAATTTCTTTTGTATTTTGTGATGATTGTCCTCCATTTTGTATTGTAAATAAAATAGATCTAGATCTTACCAAATTGAGCTGTCTTGTCGAATTCTGGAGATGGCTGACCTGGGATTTTTTAGAGAAACACTAATTTTCCAAACTTGGAATTTTGGAATTATGTCTGGGTAGAAATATGTGCCTTCTTGAGCCGATTTTCTTAGTAAGGTCCTTTTCTATAAACTATGGTGGGAATCCTCCAAAATTTAACGCCCTAGTTTCTTTCTGTAGTGTCCCACGGTAAAAAAATAAAACTTCTCCAAATTAGATTGTGCTTCCACCAAAAGGTGCACCCTCCTATCGAGAGTTATAATAACCCTCTTTTCTTGATGATATGTGGAGAGAATACTTTGAACTAGGAAGCCCTAGTTTCTGTTGTTGCATAATGGCTTCCTTCAGAGAGGCTCTGATACCATGTTATTTTATTAATCCTGTTCAAGTTGATTAGGATATTTATCTAAAAGAATAACAAGCACATCAAAATACGTAAGGTAGAGCAGATACACAAGACACAAATATTTTCCTTGGGGAAACCATAAAGGAGAAAACCCAAGAAACTTTCTCAGAATAGTTATGTCACTAAGACAATATCAGAAGATGAAAAAAGTCAAGAATAAGAAGTATGTTGCATCTCCCTCCCTCCCTCTCTCTCTCTCCTCCTTGTTCTTCTTTCTCTCCTCATGTGAATTTTAGTGAGTGAGTGTGGCTAAACGAGGGACAATGTGTCCCTATTTATACACATCAAGTGACTGACCTAATAACTTTATTGGGTCAACCTCTTAGCCTAATAGGAATGAATTCACATAGGGAGACTCAAAAATACATTTTATTATATTTAAATTGGGTACTACTTCCCTAACTTACAATGGAGGGTTAACCTTAATGATCATATACAATAATGAAATCCTGAAAGGAGGAAAACATATATTCAATGGGGGTACAACAATATACCATGATAATATACATCATAATCTATTCTAAAGTTAGAAATAAAATAACATTTAGAGCCTGATTTGTTGTGATCAGATAAAAATTTACCAATTATTAAAAAAATAGGTAACATGTGGTGGTTCCCTATGAATATCTCCATCAATCAAGAGATAAGCAATAATTATTGATTGGGTACCATATTGTTGTTTTTTGAGAAGGGATTGTTTGGAGAAGGGATGATTATTCCTTTCTAAAATGGTATCTCCAATAATAATAAACCCTAGTAACATTTATAATGGCATATCCATTATGAATATATGTGCAATGCATTTTATTTCTATTGGTGAATTATGAATTATCTTCAATGTATCAAGAAGGATTGTGTGCTCCTTCTTTGAGAAAACCCATATTTGTTCAATTCCAACAAATGCTAGTTTATGGAAGGGTTGTATGCTCCTACTCTGATCAACCAATTTTAAAAAAATCCAATATTATTCCACACTTTCCCAAGAATCCAAAATAGAACTAATTGAAGAAGGAATGGCTTCTCTTTCATTGAATGATATACTTTTACCAACTCCAAGATAGACATTCTTTAGAAAGGAGATGATACTCTTTGTGTAAGTGATCTGCTCCTTGTAAACTATAAGATATGGTTACTAAAGGAAGGAGCAAGTGATAATTATCCTCAAAGAGATGTTGGGTCAAAATATTGAATAGTGCATGGCTAATTAGAGTAAAGGTACAATATCTCAGTTTTTCCATGGATAGTTATATACTAAGGCCTTCATACCAGAACATTAGTGGTCAAAAGTAGTCTCTATAATGGATGTTTCTACTCTCGTTTTCTCAAACTCATCTAACCCAGGTTTAAGTTCAACTAGATGAACAAAACCCCAAGGTACTTCCCTAAGAGGACTTAACCTTGTTGAAAAAACTTGCGACACAAGTGAAGTCTCATAAAATTTACCTATAGGGGCCACAAGAACCAAGATTCATGATGTGAAGAAGGAGATATTCTCCTACTATACATAGAAATAAAAAAAGTCAACATAATAATTACCATGATAGTATACCACAACCCATTTAAAGCCATAAACATTTTCATGAAAAATCCATTGAAGGTTTGTGAGTTCAATTACTTTTTCAAAATATAACACATTATCACAAGTTGTATTAATACAAAAAACACATACATTTATCATGCACCATTCGACACACGAAGTTTAAGGTGGAAACCCAAATGCAAAAAAAAATATCGTTAATTAATAAGAGGCATATGTCAAATGCTGGTTTGTGCACACAAAATGAAAAAAATTTCTCTATAATTCCCATTACATTGATTCTACACACACAACTTGCATTAGAAGTTTTGGATTCACATTTCAAATGACGTATACCAATTTCTTGGTACCATGTTCATAGTATGTGTGAAAAAATTAACGCATTCTTTCTTCGACACCGTCCTCCATGTGATAATCAATTATCAATATGTTCGATAGGGCTTTTCAATCCAATAGATGTATTACCAACATAGGGAGTATTCTTTCCTAACCAAATTTAATAGCCTTCGACACTAATATTATTCTGAGATAGACTGTTTATTGAAAACCCACCATCTTTCCTATGTAGCATTGAATACCACATCAACAGATATCAATCATTATGGATTCATTACCTTGAACTCAAATTCTAAAATAAACCTCTCTAAATTCGCTAATGTCTCACAAGTAGGTAGGTCACATACCTTGGTACCCACCGATCGTAAATATTTCATAATCCTTACACAATTCCTCATCCACACTTCAATCAATTGGTTCTGCCAATTACTAAGGCTTACCATGAGTCTGATGAACATGAAATAACACTCATGAAAATCAATTTCCCATAACCTTTAGGATTTATATAATCATCCATCGTAGATGAATTATTCTAAATATTATCCAAATTCCCCTCATGGTACTCATCTCTTACTGGTTGAATATAGCGCTAGCCTTCCAAAGGGTTGATTGGAGCAACTACCTGCATCTTTAAGTCTTATAAAGAAAAAAACCTATTTTTGAAATCAGTGATAGTTTGGTTCTCAATAGCCCATTCAATCCCCAAGAGTGTTGGATATAGATTTGTATCATCAACGATCTCTATTACCTGAAAGTTTGCGTAGGTTTGGATTCCTTCCACCTCAATAGGAACTTGTGGTAATTGACCAATGGGAATATCCCTTAAATGGTTAGCTAACCCCATATAAGTAGGTGACCACACTAAATTGGGATTCCCCATGATTTTCCATGTTTGTTTTTCAAAATGTTGACATCTGATCCCAAGTCAAGAATAATAAAATCCATATCATAATCATTATTTTTGAATTCATGCATAGTTCTCAACCAGTTTTCCTTCTTTTATGGATATTATTGACATTATTCTCATTTTAAAGAATATATTTCATGGGATCTTTTATTAGATTTGAAAACTCCACTAGAACATATTCATCTTTAAAAAAGGCTAAGCAACTCCTTAAGAAATATTTTAGAATACTTACATTCTCTGTCAAGTGCTTTGGAATCAATCAGTCAAAACTTGATGGAATATAGATGAATATACATTCATCGAATATTGGAGGAACAACAAATGTTGAAGCATATTTTCCATCCGCAAACTCATTTCATCCTTCGAAGAAGACCCATTTTTATTTCTGGACAACAAATAGTATTTTTTTTTGTACTGCAAGTCGTATTCTCATATTTTTCTAGGGTTCTCCTTTGTCATCTCCATTCATAACACCTCCCCTTGTTCATACAACAATAGTTGGTGGTTTTCCTCGGGTCTCAATTGAAATCTTCTAAACATTGTAATTCGTATTTGGGAGTTGGTTCTGATTCCCATTAGACTTGACTTTGCATTTAGCAATAAGTTGTGGGAATTACTCAATAGCTTGATCCAATGCTTTACAATATGAGCACATTCATGTAGGATTTGTACAATATTTGGCATAATTCCTTGGATGTCCACAATTATAGAAAATGACATGTCGTCTTTTTCAACCAAATATCCTCCTCTACATCGAACTTGAAAGGTAACGCCACCCATGGGTTGCGCAAATTATGCATGCGACCTCCTATATCACATTTGCTCACAATTTTCCATTAAATATGTATCCATTATTTTTTCTTCTAGTAATTGATATGGCTTCTAGTCCTTTTCATCATGGCCCATGGATTGACAAAACTTACATTAAATACTGGGAGGTGTACTTACTATATTCTTCAAATACAAAAATTCTTCTAAATGATGTTCTCTTGTTTGACAAACTCAAAACAAAGGCATCCTTTATGAACTTAATGTATTTGGAGCAGCTGAAGCAAGGTAATCCATAAAAGGTTGGCATGAATCCTTATAATAGCCTTATGTTTTACATCTTGTGCACCATATTTATTCACTAATATCCTTTTCCTTCATGATATCTTGGATCTATAATGAAATATTAGCAAATTTTAACTAGATTTGCACCATTCCTGCACCAGTTTGTCCAACTGGGTAATTTCATTCCGAGCTCTAAAAATTCACTCTATTATGCTATATTTTTATGAATTAAAAGAACATGAATATGTTGTAATATCACAACAATAAACCACTCCTTAAGTTGAAAATCAGACATCTAAAAACTTACCTTAGCCATGCGAGTCTTTAATTTATGGTCAAAATCCCTCATAGATTCACCGGATGAGTGCTTAATCTCCCTCAACTCTGTAATACACTATGATTCAAATGTTGGTTTCTTAAATTCATCTATTAACTCAGATTGGATCTAATCTAATGAATTTTTAGGACTTTCGGTAGGGACTACAAATAAATTCATATACCAATCAAGATCACAACCTCTAAATACATCTCCATCTGGGCCCTTTTTACCACCTCATCCTAGACCTATTGCATAGTCCATATAGCTTCCGACAAAAACTAGTGTTTCTCAGGGTTTTCCAACCCATTTCGATTAAATATAGGAAAATTCATGTCGTCCCTATCCATTCTGTTCCTTTGGTGTACTAACAAACTCAAATTAGATGAACCACTAGTGGGAATTTTTTTACTATTTATACTACTCTGATTGAACAAGAAACACTTTTATACACTTTTAGGTCTCACTTGTGATACTAGATATGTACGCAAATTTGTAGGTATGTCGTAGGCTCGGGTCTAGTACAGATATGGCACCTCTTCCTCGTCTCCATAAATAAGCTGGTACTCCTCTTTGTCACAAGATTCCTCATCGATCTGTGGCACCAAATCATAATCCTATCTTCCATTCGCACTTCAAATCTCTCTACTTGTTGCAATTTTTCTCCTCTTATTTGAATGAAATGTTTACAACTTCTTAGGCGACCACCCTCATCATCAGTCACCATATCAACTTGGAACTTCTAAGCTCATTCTACCCATGTTTTCCACACCTTATTCGCATCATCACCCATTCCCTACATGCATAATGATTCACTCATCAAGGTCCATTCACAAAATTCCTTTTTAACATTCATCATTTTAATCCACGGTTTTAATGACTTTTGGTATCTACCTTTGGGACCTCGAGAAAATTATCTCTCATCTTTACTATATGACTTAATAGTACCCACAGTGATCTCAATAATGTACCCTTATAAAATTTTATCAACCCAAAAATCGACATCCCTTGATAAGATATTATTAACACTCTCCAATCGTTGGACCAGTTGAGGTGACTAAACCCTCAGTTCACCTCGTTGAAAATTTTTCTTCTGAAGTGCTAGTGTTTCCATCAATTCATATAATATAACAAGGAATCCACTAAACAAAATATCATTGATATCTTAATAAACATACATTTCTAACCATTCTCCTGAATTCAGTGGCGACCACCTGCTTTCTTCTTGCACAAATTCTCGATCCTTCTAATCTACCTAAACCTGAATCTCAAGTCTTGTCGGGTACCAAAACATGTCCCAACCATGATGATCCCAGGTCAAGGAAATGGAACCATTTTTTGGATAAATGTTGACTAACCTAGGTTCAAATTCGACCACACTAACAAAACCTAAGCTACCGACCTGACAAGACTTCACCCTATCGGCAACACCTGCGATGCAAGTGAAGTATCACCTGAAATAGATATAGTGGATGCAAGAACTAGGTTTCATGGAGTGAAGAAGGGGATCTTCTCTTACTATACATTGACATAAATGGAATCAACATGATGATGATGGTTAAAGTCCACTGAGACCAAACTTTTGTCTATTGAAACTAAAGAATCGAATTATTTATTTTGTTTTAAAATTGTATTCTTATGCTTAAAGATATTGGAGAGAAGTGTCCCAAGCTCACTATAATGTTGGAATGTTAAAAGGCTAGGAAGGTCAGTATTGCAACAAAGAGGAAGTGATTTTCATCCTCATTGTTCATCTTCTCACAGAGATGGAAGATCCTTTCCACCCATTGTGTTTTAGGAACTTCCCAGCGACCTATTTCACTATGGAGCTCATGAGAGTTTGTTTTCAGCTTCGCTATATTAATTTTTTTCTTTGAACTAGTTAAAACAGAGGGTTAGTTTTTATCTTCTAGAGTAGGGTTGATTAAATCCTTATAATAACTTAATTTTATGTTAGCCTCTAAATATTTCTTAGACCACATTTTCCCTTTAAACTTAGAAGTAACAATATTTTTAATGCTATTAATATTATGCAATGCAACATTTTTCTCAATCTCCTCATGGTTTAACCAGGCCCCGGTATCTTTATACCAACTTCGCTTGAGCCTTAGGTGGTTTTGGATGGAATTTAAAGCTAGCATAAGAATTCTATGGTATCCCATGTTATTGATTTTGTGCTTGTACAAAAGGATCCTAGTCATAGCCAGGCTCTATATAGAGGAAATATCCACTTCTATAAGGAAAGTCAGATAGGGTGTATTGCTTTTAATTTTGAGGTTATACATTATAAAACACTTCTGGTTTTTTTCAATATTTTTCCAGGATTCTCTAGAGATGTTGCAAACCCAAACCTCACATCCATACAAGATAACAAGAGTGACTAAAGTTTCAAAGAGGAGCTTATTTTGATCCCACATCGCAAGGTTTGCTTCTTCACAATTATTTTCAAGACCAAAATAAGCTTTTGACCCTCCATTAATCCTTTTCTCAATGTTATAGTTCCAGTTGAGCTTGTGAGGAATATCAATTCCCAAGTATTTGTAAGAAGACACTTCCTCTAAGTTGCTATTGTCATACACAAAACTAGCGTAAGTGTCCTTCCTAGATTTTATAATCATAACTCTTTTTTTGTAGTGTTAACAGTCATAGCCATGGTAGAGAAAAAATCCTTAAAAAGTCTTAATTTCTTATAGAGATAAGATGGACACCTTTCTAGAAAAACAATATCGTTAGCATATAGAAGAAGGATGATGACTATTCCATCTAATATTGTTCCATGACAGTATATCACAACCCATTTTCAACCATAAACATTTTCATAAAAAAATACATTAAAGATTTGTGAGTTTAATTACTTATTCAGAAGTTAACACATTATCACAAATAGCAGGAATATAAACAAGACACACATTTATCATGCACCATTCGAAACAAGAAGTTTAATGTTGAAATCCAAATGGGAAAAAACCAAAAAAGTGCACGTTAATTAGAAAGGTTGGTATCTCGAAAGATTTGGTGTGTGGACACATCCTGCACACATTCACACACAGCTTGTCGATCGACAGTATAGTCACAAATATTATTCATCTTTGACATAATAGTACAAAAACACTACAAAAACTATATGTTGACACTAGATACTTTAGCTTTCCGAAACTTGAGCTCAACCAACCCCAAAAATATCAGTGCGTTACATTTATATACGCTCTATTGATCGATTATACATCCAGTGCCAGCTACCCAAAAGTGGATAAACCTTATACTAACTCAACAACTCTACCATCTGACTCTGTCAATACAATTACTTTTTCCCAAAAAACTGGCTGAAATTTTGGAGCTCACTGTTTCAACACCCGCTCCGACGTAGCCCCATTCACACCTCGACTGACTCCAAAACTTATATAACGAAACAAACCAACTTTCCTAAGGACAAAACCTCCTACATCAGGTTATAAAGATGAAATTTCCTCTTTTCGGATTATTCTTTTACCATGTTTTGTTAGGTGTTTGTTGATTTTGAGAATACATTCATTTTACAAATATGATTTGTTAAAGGGGACTCATAACTTGAAGCACCAATAATGATTCTACCTTGTCATTTCTTTCATAGTATAATCCCCATGTGAGGCATACTTATATTTTCCCTTATGATCATACATGGCCACTACCTCCTCGATGATTTAAAAAGTATTTTTCGCAAGGTATACAATGCTAGATTGAAATTATACAAAATTATAAAGAGAGTAGAATTTAGCTAAATAATTGTGTAGAAAAATAATAAATTCATGCTACCACACACAATGTGAGGGTTGCAATGGAATGCAACACCAACTTGCTCCCTCGCCCCCCTCTCTGTCCAATCCCGCCACAAAAATGATAGTAAAATGGGTAGAGTAGAGAGGGTTCTCCAATTAGATTGTGGGCTATGTTCAACATGGGGTAATATGGAAGATAATGAAAATAAGAGGGAATGTGAGTACAAGAGTTAGACCTAAACATAATTTTAATAAAAATGCATGTCTATTAGTGATTAATATAATTAAATAAAGTTTGATATCGATATTAGTATTAGGTTTGCTAACAATTTTACCAATAACATAAATGAAGAAAAATAGTCAAATAACTGGGCTTGCTTAGTTAGAAATACATTTGGAAATGAAAGAGACGAAGGAAAACAACTCCCTTACAATTCATTATTTTATATTATAAATATTGTTGTTTTGAAGTGAATATTTGTGACAATTATCTAAGAGTGGATCAAATCCTAGCAGTATTTACACATTTATATCCAAATTCCCATTAGACAATATGCTTTTTTATCTTCAATGTTAATATATATATAAGCAACGAAAACACTACTATAAGTATAAGCCATACAAATATGTAAAGTGAAGAGGATCGATTCCCTCATAGGTGATGACAATTCCCTTTCGTTAGATGTCATGGAACCTCCCATGAGGTTGTAGGATTTGATCTTCTAACGAATGAGTGGAACCATGCCAATTACGAATCCCTAAGATGAACTAATCAAACCTACAAGATTGGATCCAATAAATATGTTAGAGTCCCTCTAAATATTTTTGTATTTATAGCTGCAAATGGATCTAGGGGCCTTAAAAATATGGAAAGAGATCAATGGCTTATCCAATTGTGTACAACAAACTAGAATTTTCAAAGATGAAAGATATTGGGAGAGTTAAAAAATGTGCTTTATGAAGAGAATTTGAATGTTATAAATGGGAAAATGAGTGACCTTAAGGAATAATAGAATATCATGTTACTTGTTAAAGGGTCCATGTTGTGCTAAATCATCATATCACATATGCATAACCGATGATGTGGATTTTTTATAGAACTACCCCAAAATTTTAGGCCTACACTTACTTATTTTTAGATTAATTTCATATTAATAGTTCTCAGTGCTTCTAAGGAATCCATAATCTTATTAGTGATATGTATTATGAGGTCATGCAAGGTTTTCAAATATTGGCTTAAATTGATACCATAACTAGTTCGTCTAAAACCGGTTGGATCTACTATGGAAAAAAATTAACACATCCGCAGTGATCATGAAACTAACCATGGAGCTTTCACCTCAAATTATTTCCATAAAGTTAACGTGCCCCCACAGGGTCAAAGTGAACGAAACTAGTAATCCATGTCTCCAGTTAAAGTGCCCCATAGGGTCGAAGTGAATGAAACTAGTAATCATTATCTAAAAAACAAATGGGAAAGGGCCTTCAAGATCCATCAAAATAGAATGTTAAGCTTTCATCTCAAATTAGTGCCATGAAATTTAAAGTGCTCCCATAGGGTCAAAGTGAACGAAACTAATAATCAATGGCTAAAAAACAAATGGGAAAGGGCCTTGGAGATCCATCACAATAGAATATTAAATTATAGATATCATAAAATCACTTAAATTGTCACACCATTGTCATGCATGGATATAAAGACAAATTGAATAAGGCAACAAATGGGAAGGGGCCTTCAACTTCCATCGCAATAGAATATTAATTTATAGATATCATAAAATCATTTGCATCGTCATGCATGAATATAAGGCTCAATGGAATAGAATATTAATTTATAGATATCATAAAATCATTTACATGGTCATGAATGAATATAAGGACCAATGGAATAACACGCCTCTCACTGTAGGTATATTTAGGTACTAAAATGTGATTTTCATACCTTTAACTAGGTCTAATTCTAGTTAAAAATTGTAAGAATGAATATTTTATTATGAGAAAAAAATTTAGTGATCCATATCTACCTTTATGTATAAAATAAAGACTCATCCATAAAACTTACTAGTACTGAAAATGGCTTCGGGTATGGAATTAAATGGTCTCTTAATTACTCGCCTATTGAATAATAGAATACTTTGGGTATGGAAAAAGAGTGACCTTAAAGAATAATAGAATACCATGTTACTTGTTAAAGGTTCCATGTTGTGCTAAATCATATATCACATAGGTATAAGTGATGATGTGGATTTTGTATAGAACTACCCCAATTTTTAGGCATACACTTACTTATTTTTAGATTAGTTTCATATTAATAGTTCTTGTGCTTCTAAGGAATCCATAATCTTATTAGTGATATGTATTATGAAGTCATGAAAGGTTTTGAAATATTGGCTTAAATTGATACTATAACTAGTTAGTCTAAAACCGGCTGGAGCTACTATGTCTAGTGATCATGAAACTAACCATGAAGCTTTCACCTCAAAATAGTCCCATGAAGTTAAAATGCCCCCATAGGGTGAAAGTGAATAAAACTAGTAATCCATGTCTAAAGTTGAAGTGCCCCCATAGAGTCCAAGTGAATAAAACTAGTAATCAATGTCTAACAAACAAATGGGAGAAGGCCTTAAAGATCCATCACAATAGAATATTAAGCTTTCACCTCAAATTAGTCTCATAAAATTTAAAATGCCCCCATAGGGTCAAAGTAAATGAAACTAATTATCAATAACTAAAGAACAAATGGGAAGGGGCCTTCCAATCCATCACAATACAATATTAATTTATATATATCATAAAATCACTTACATTGTCACACCATTGTCATGCATGAATATAAGGACAAATTCAATAAGGCAACAAGTCACTTACTCGCCAATTGAATTGTTTGTCGGCGTATTTGTATTGCGAACTAGTTTTTATTGCTAGTACTAATGATTACTTGCTTGCTATGTATGTTTAACAAATATAAAATATAAATACAATCTTTTGGTTTTATAAACATTTAAAATAAGTAAAACG
>LPNX011113964.1:0-14982 GCA_001517045.1 Pseudotsuga menziesii | reverse complement strand
AAAGTTATAAAAGTCTTCCCCAAAAATTTAAATCACTAGCTGTGACCTTGGAAGAAGAAAAATATTTGTCCCATTTTGCCATTGATGAGTTATAAGACTCGCTCATCAATAATGAACATAGAATCAGTAGGTCAAACACATCATTATAAGGTGCATTTGTATCACAGTCAGAAGTCATGGAAGAGGCATGAAGAGATCTAATCCTAGGGGTAGAGGAATATTTTTTAGAGAGGAGGACACAGTAACAGTCCTGCAAATATTCATGGTAGAGGTAAAAATCATAACCTGAGTCATCCAACTCGTCACTCATGTGATAAATAAAAAAATCAATATTGTTATTGTAAGAAATTTGGACATTTTGCATATGAATGCAAAAAGCACTATGACCAAGGAAAGAAAGGTCAAAACCAATCAAGCAACAACACCACTTTGACCAACACAATGTTTTTGGAATGTGCATCCCAGATTGAATGCAGTCTTGTACAAAAAAGTCCATGTGACATACGATATTTAGATTAAAGTTGTAGCAATCATATGAATGGTAATTTAAATTTATTTTCTAGTAAAAAAATAAGTTCGAACTGATTTCACACTTGGAAATAATATTAAAGTTATTGTGTTGGGTAAAGGAACAGTTGGTATTCTATCCAAATAGGGGAGAAAAAAAAATATGAGTGTAATGTCCCCAAAAATTAAAAATTAAAAAAAAGTTTTATAGGCTAGTAAAAACTATGTGAATGGAACATTATTACTCTTATGGAATATACATACACTACTTGTGCTGCTATCTATTTGTAAGTTGTCTTTACGTTCTGCAGTCATTTATTATTAGTACATTTTACTCAGGATGTCATGGGTCTATTTATTAAACTATTCTCTTGTTTAGACATTATTGTCCATGTGTTAATTATTTGCTTAGAACCTCATTTACTTTAGTGCATGTTTACCTATTATTTATCAAGTTCTGAATTAACTTTATTTGTGGAAACAAAGTGGGCGAAGTGGCGGGACTCGTTTTGCCATGACGGTCTCTGAGCAAAAGTCTTGTTATGCAGGCTTACTTAGTTCCACGAGGGCTTCCCTTGTTGACTAATATCCTATCACGTTAGTTCATATTGTGGGTTTTAAAATTATCAAAAATTGAACCAATATATTGCAGGTATTGGGGGATGAGGGGTTTAAGGTGGGGCTGGGTAGGGTGGTTTATAAGGATTGAGGTGTAAAAATGGGTGGGGAGGAGGTTTTAAGTATTGGAAGGGGGTTTCAACAAAAAGAGTTTGGGTCAATATCTCTGGAAATTAAGGGTATTCTTTAATATCCCATGATCGCACGTGCTATGTGACATGTTCACTAAGTGAAGTCCCCGTGCTTAGTTCAATCAAACTAAGGCACCTTATTCATTTACTTGCAGGCTTACCTTGTGTAAAAACTCTTAGTAAAGATCTCAATCATTTCAAGCTTACATTATACTCACTGTTTATTATTACGATTCCTTACTGCTTCAGATTGATAGCAGGGTAAATCCTATTCTCTTAATCACCTAACCTAGGTATTTATTAACTAGGTGACATTTAGAATCTATGCATTTACTTTTCAGGTCTATTTTATTTTGGTTATTAACATATCTTCTTGTTTCTTTTTACAGGTTATAACCTTGGAGTTTTAGTAAAACCAGGATATTTGCCATGGCATATCCCATATGCCATGGTTTCTAAAAATTAAGCTTGGGAACAATAACATAAGTTTAAACTTAAGTTCTAAATGATACAAGTCTTAAGCTATGACTTAGGGTTAGCACATGCTATACATTGTCTATGCCTTTAAATGAAAACTTGCAATAATATAAGGTCTACGTTTAAGCTTTGGGGGTGGCGAATATAACATATGGTGGAATCATATGATAACAAGGTTTAAACTTTTGCATGGATAGTGATATTACATGATCGTTGCAGTGAAGTTGTACTATGGAGAAGGGGGTTTTGTATTTCGATAATTGTCAGTTGGTGCCATTAATACTCCTTGGGTTTCGTGTCCATCCCAAGCTTAGGGATTGGCTCACGAAGAATTTGGCATTTCGTTTGGGTTTGAGGAGGGATGACGTCTCAGCTCTGTGCTGCGAAGGGGGAAATGACCAACACGACGAAGGTAAGCTTCGTTTTGGCTTTGAGTCTGTATTAAACCTTTGGTTCATGGCTTCTTTGTTGCATACTTCCCAACCTTGTCGTGTTGCTATGTTTGTATGTCACAGGGAAGGTGAGGAGGGGCTAGCTCATGTTTTCACTGCCAGATCAAGACTAATATTAAGTGGCCACGGTAAGCCTGCTATTCAAGCTTATGCTTTCTACATTTCAACCATGTTGGCAGAGCTAAGTGTCAACTGGATGTTTGGTTGAGGGTTAAGCTGTAGCTTTTTCGATTTCACCTTCGAGCTTAAGATTACAGGCTTGGTTTTTAAATGTTAATGCATTAAGCCATGAATGCATCTTAAGCCATTCGGCTCTATATAATTAATTCTGGCTATGTAAATCGTTATTTTGGTTTTGTGCTTTTAGCCATGGGTTGCACCATTGCTTGCAATGGAGCAATAGCCCATTGGCAAGCCTAGGTAAGCTTCAAAATTGGTCTTTAATGGCGACTGTGTACCAGACTTGGTGATCTCTGTGTAAATAGATATATGTATTGTTTCTATATGACAGCAATGGTTAAATTTTATATACTTTGCATACGATTTCCTTCTGTGTTTTTATTTAAGCACTGTATTTAAATGGAGCTAGGGTTTGTAGGAGGCATTCGCCTAAATGGGTGCTCTATGTGTAATGTTGTTAATTATCTTGGATAATGTAAATACTTTGACAGCGTGGGTAAAGGCCATTCTGTAAATGGCATGAGCCTTTCCCATAGTGCTACGATAGCTTAGTATATTATTTTGTTTATTGTTATAGGTTCTTTTGTTAATTGGATTGTGGGAAGCCATGGGTTGGAAACCCATGATGACCAACATTTGTTGTAGGTTTACTTTAAATGAACTTGGTCATTAAATATACTTTCCCGAGGCTGTGCCGTAGGGATGGTGCCATAGGTAGGGCCTTACAACCTCGTTGTTAGCATATGCATTTGTTTATTGGATAGAATTTGATGTATTTATAAATCGCATCCCGCATACATTAGATGTATAGCATGGCCTTTGTTAAATATATAAATGATGGATTTTTTTAAAAGGTTGATTATTGTTCATTACGTAATGTCATGGATTTTTTTTTTTAAGAACCAACAGTATGGTTCTATAATTTAGATTTATGTTTTAAGTATTTGACCTCGTGGTTTGTTAATAAGTCTTGCGACTTAGATTTGTAACCCAACAGGATTCGATGTCTTGACCCCTGTGAGATATAAGGGTTTAAATGAATACTAGTTGTTTAATGTTATGCGACGCCTGTGTGTAGATTTAGATGGGACCTTAAAACACTTTATGATTAAGAAAATGATGATTATAATAATAGGACTGTGGATTATAACAATTGAGTTATGTAAATGGATGTCATTCTTGACTAAGCGATCTGGACTGTGGATTTTAAATATGAGTACAGTGATAGGATATTGGACCACATGGATGGTCACAATATCTTCTCTGTTCGGATATTTATTTTAAATGGAATGTTTTGGTATTTAGTTTGTATTATGGAGACAAACCTTGAAAAGTATTTGATGATTTGTTAACTTTGTTTTATGTATATCTATTCTTTAGTTGATTTAAATGTAATTAGTAGATTGGCTCATAACACTATTTATAGGACTTTATATATATATATATATATATATATATACCTAAAGAAAAAAATATATACTTAAGTGGAAATCAAAACCTAGTTTACAATAAGCATAATCCAAGTATTGAAATAATACAGAAACAAACTTAAAGGTACAAACCATGGTAATATACATCATATGATAAAATTTGCAGGCTAAGGTTAATATTTAAGAAATACAAACCCTAGCAGATTCTAGTCAGAAAATAAATCACATAGGGTTAGGAAATGTATTGAAATCATTTACCTAGCATAACCAACAATTAATGTAGAAAATAGCATGGACAGTCTAGGGCTTTATACCTGAAATTGAAGCTCTGTTAATGGCTGAACTTGCACACTCAAATAACCAACATTAACAATTCAATGCATATATGACCTCTGTTTGATGACCAAATCACTTGGGAACTACCATGTTTCACCAAACCATGACCTGGAATCGTTCCTGGTTTAAATACCGACCCCCCCGAGCTGGAATCCAACATGCAAGTAGCTTAGAGCTCCTAAGGTATGGTTTCCTAATAGGTATTCAGTTGTGAATCAATTCTCCTTTTTCCTTTCAAGAAAAATTTCTCCAAGAAATCACTTGAGAGCAAAAAGAAAAAAAAAGGGAGAATAATAATTCTCCAAGATAAAAAATCAGAACCCCAAGCCTTTCCTTGGCTTGAGTCTTTATAGACGTACTTTTCAGTCAAAGGGACAGTTAAATCAAGAAATCCTTGATTTCTTGATTTAACCCTTTTTAATTACTTGGGTAATTTTCACTACTTTAACTTAGTAACTTTTAATTAGTTCCTAGTTAAAAATTCATTGGTGTTTCACTATTTATTAATCCTTTAATAAAAAATAATAATTGATGGAGATTCTCTTCTTTTCTTTCATTTATTTATATTATTAATATTTTACTTCTTTATACATAATCATGTATAAAGTACATAATAATATGACATTAGTTAACATTTGTCTTTGGGCATCATACACCATGATCCCTAGACTTAATGACACTTCTTCATTAAGGTCAAGTAGGTAGAGGGATTAGATCCACTAAGCTTGGAAACTCTAAACATCCTTGCATGTTGGATTCCCTCGTATAATGTGGTAGTTCTTTAGTACCTAATGAGAATACATAAATTCAAAATTTCATTTAATCATTTAAAAATATGTTTGATGAGATCAATATTTTCTTGAGTCGTTTTCACTCGGAAATGATTTTATTATTTTCAGTAACCCCTGGCGCTTACCAAAACTCATACTCAGCGCCTTAACAGGGAGTTACAATTCAATCCAATTCCATAGCTCTTCACTCAACACTAATGCTAGGATGTACTTGTACGATACACCTAGGGATACAATGGCCAAGGATCCGATGCTCTAGAGCTTATGCTCAACATCAACATGGAAGGCTCCAGGGCTTATGCCAAACACTTCCAAATCTTATCTTTTCATGTGTTTTAGAGCTTCTCGCTCAACACAAATGTAAGTACTCATGTTCTCTAGAGTTCCTTGCCCAACACAACATTAACCACTCATGTGCTCTAGAGCTCCTCTCTCAACAGAAAACACTATTCACCCATGTGCTCTAGAGCTCCTTAATCAACACAAAACATTACTCAGCTGTGTGTTCCAAATCTCCTCGCTCGACACAGAACATCTCATCAATCATGTGCTTCAGGGTCCATGCCCAACATAATAAAACAACATAGATATATATCATCAATAATTGGCTTACTCCCTCTATATAATAAAAAAATAATCATGTTCATAGGAAGTGGGGTCTTCGACCCAATATAAAAAATAAAATATCAAGATAATCATCATAATCAATAGTCACATGCCTATAAGTGTGAGGTCCAAAATTCAGGATATTACATCCCTCCCTGCTTAGAACAACACCGTCCCTGGTGTTCTAGGGACTCGGAACGATATCATGAAACAAGGCGGGGTAATCCTTTCTCATGGTGGCCTCTTTCTCCCAAGTAGCATCATCAGCATCAAAGTACTTCCACTGCACTTTCAATTGGACCATGGTGCACTTCCAAAGCTGCACCTCTCTCTTTTCCAATATATGAGTAGGCTTAGGGGAAAACTCTCCTTCAGGCTCCACCTGTAATAGGGACTAATCAACAACATGTTTAGTATCATAAACATATTTCTTTAACAAAGATACATGGAAAACATTATGGACTCTTACATGCATGGGTAATGCTAGTTCATATGCCACTGTCCCCTTCTTGGCTAGTATTTCAAAAGGTCCACAAAATCTAGGTGCTAACTTACTGCACCTACCCAAGCTCAACAAGCTTCGTTTGGATTTTACTTTTAAGTAAACATGATTGCCTACTTGAAAATATTTATCTTTCCTTTTCTTGTCTGCATAACTTTCCTAGTAATCTTGTTCTTCTTTAAGGTTCACCTGGACCTTGGTAACCAATTGTTCCAAGCCCATCAACAAATTAGGCCCTAACATGAGATGATCCATCAGACTATCCCAAGTAACCAATTTTCTACACTTCCAACCATAGAGTACCTCAAAGGGACTCATCTTGGTGGAATTCTGATAACCATTATTATACGCAAACTCTGCAATATGCAAGTAATCCTCCCACTTCGTGGGATTGTTCATGACATACATCCGAAGCATGTCCTCAACAATATCGTTTACTCTTTACGTCTGCCCATCTGTCTACGGGTGATATGCAGTGCTAAACTTCAACTGCATCTCCAATCAGGAGAATAAATTTCTCCAAAAGTTTCTTGTAAACTTAACATCTCAATCTGAGATAATTTCTTTGGGTATCCTGTGTAATCTAAATATTTCTTTCAAGAATATATCAGCAATGTTCACTGCTTTGTAGGTTGACTTCACAGGAATGAATTGTGTTTCTTTCGACAACTTGTCAATGACCACAAAAATAGAATCATTTTGCTTCTTACTTTTTGGTAAAACGATGATAAAGTCCATAGTAATGACCTCCCACTTCCATTCTGGAATGGGTAATGGCTGCAACAATCCCGTGGGATGTTGATTCTTAGCTTTGACTAGCTAACATTCTTGACATTTCACAATAAACATTGCAATGTCGGCCTTTAACTTAGGTCGAAAAAAGTGTCTCTTGACAGTGGATATTATATTTTGATATCTCGGGTGCCCTACGAAGTTCCATGAGGATGTTGGACCAAAGGTCCCCTCCTTCTAGAACATACACGCGATCCTAAGAGCATAGCAGTCTGGGTTTTTCTACCTTATATTCTTTTTGTTGTTGAAACAACCCGTCTTCCTGGAATTTCTTGAGGATTTCCACATAGAAGGGGTCAACTTCGTTGGCCGCTCTAATCCTCTCATGCAAATCTGCATCAGTTTGACTCAAGGTCACCTCATAAATCATATGAGTTTGTCGACTCAAAGCATCAGAAGCCTTATTCTCTTTTCCCTTAATGTTCTTTAGCTCGAAATGGTACTTGCGCAGGAAAGCAAACCATATGGATTGTCTCGCATTCAGATCTGGTTTATCAAATAAATACTTTAGACTCATATTGTCTTTCTTCAAAAGGAACTTCCTTCCCATGAGGTAGTGCGTCCACATCCTCAAAGCATGGATTATGGCAACTAACTCAAGATTGTGCCTAGGGTAATTTTTCTCATGCTCTTTTAACTTTCATGATTCATAACAGATCGAGTGATCATTCTACATGAGGAATCCTCTAAGTCCTTCCTTGCTTGCATCCATGAAAATAATGAAATCCCCATCGGGGATCCACAATTCGTAACACCGGTGCGGTCATCAAAAGCTGCTTAAGCTTTTGAAATTTTTTTTTGAACTTAGTTGTCCATAAGAACTTATTTTATTTCTTCTGCAAAGGGGTCATAGGGAAAGTGATTCTCGAGATGTTCTCAATGAAATTATGGTAATATTCGGCTAAAATGAAAAAGGACCTAATGTTAGTGACACTAGTAGGGGTAGGCCAATCCTTTATGGATCAAATCTTTTCCAAGTCCATAGTTATCCCTGTCTCGGATATGATGTGACCTAAGTACTGTGTGGTTTGTAAAAACCACATTTACTAAACTTAGCGTAAATATGGTGTTCTCACAACCCTTGAAGTACTATGCGAATGTGTTCTTCGTGTTCCTCTTTATCCTTGGAATAAACCAAGATGTTGTCTATAAAGACCAAGACAAACTTATCTAGATATTTATTGAATATGTTGTTCATCATACACATAAAGTTTGTAGGTGCATTGGTCAACCCGAATGGCATCACTACAAACTCGTAGTGGTCGTACCTTATACGAAAGGCGGTTTTGTAAATATCCTTTTCATGAATCTATACCTGATGGTACCCAGATCGCACATCAATATTTGAAAATATTTTGGCTCCTCCCACCCGATTGAACAAGTCATCAATCCTAGGGAGTGGGTAATGGTTTTTGATAGTCATTGTGTTCAACTATCGGTAATCGATGCACATTTGCATTGTACCATCTTTCTTCTTTGCAAAAAAGATAGGTTCTCCCCAAGGGGACACACTGGGTCGAATATACCCTTTCTCTATCAACTCTTGCAACTGTAGTTTGAATTCCACCAATTATGCTGCATTCATGTAGTAAGGGGATTTGGAAGCCGGAATTGATCATGGGGTTACTTTGATGGAAAATTCTAGGTCTCGTTTCAGAGGTAATCCTAGGATTTCCTTGGCAAGCACATCCTTGAATTCTTCAAGAACGGGGAAGTATTCTATGTGTTTCTCGCTATCAGACTCTACGTCTCAGATGTTTAATGCAAACAACTTGCAGCCCTTCCTAACACACTTCTTTGCTTTTAAGGCAGATATTTTTCTTACAGAAACTTTATTTGGGATGCCTTGAACCTTCACTTGGTTCCCTTGGCTCTTAGTACACAAGATAGACTTGTGTAAACAATCGAGCATGACATGGTGTTGTTCTAACTAGTTCATGCTGATAAGGATATCGTACTATCCTAAAGGTAGGATGTTCAGGTTTACCTTTGTAGGAAAACCATTCAGGTTTACTTCACACTTTTTAACAATTTCCAAAACTTTCAGTTTCGTACCAGTGGCTAACTTTAACAGCCAAGGTTTATCATGCTTAACTTTTCCTAGTTTGCATATATCAAAAATTTTAGGTGCAACATATCTATGGAAAGCACCGAGATCAAAAAGTATTGAAATAGAAGTGTTCAATTTCTTACCTTCTATTTCAACCATTGTATCTTGATGGTCTTCCTGTCAGCCATCCAATGCTGCATAAATCCACGGTGTTCCTGCAATATCCTCAACGATCGGTTCTTCTTGTAATTTATGCAAGACTCCGTTGGTCTTGTTCTTACAATATTGGGCATAATGCGGTCCGCTGCATTTCTAGCACTTGATCAGTAGTTGGGTAGCATTGGCTCCACTTGCTACCTACTTGTTACCATTGGGAGTTGGTACATAAGGCTTCGTACTATATTTATTGAAGTCCTTGTTTTCTTAAAAGCTCATATTCTACTTTTTGTATGGCTGTGGGTTTGATACAGGCTTGTGATCATCAGAAAAGTTCTTAGTCTTTTCTTTGTTTTGGTTCATATTCTCTTGTCGTGAATACCCATGCCCATAGCAGAGCCTAGTCTTTTCTTTGTTTGACGCAGGCTTGTGATTATCAGAAAATTTCTTAGTATTTTCTTTGTTTTGGTTCATATTCTCTTGTCGTGACTACCCATGCTCATAGCAGAGCCTCGCCTTGTGCAGCATAGTATCCAAGGTCTTTGGCATGTCGAATTCAATTAGGTCTCGAAAATTGGGAGGCAGACATCCTAGGAACTCCTGGATCTTTACTTTTTATTCTTTGATGTACGGTACATAATGCAACAGATCTAGAAATATGTTGATAAAAGCGTCCATAGTCATGGATCCCATATGTAGCTCATGGAACTCTTTTACTTTTTGGTCATGGAACATATATTTTTCTTGGAAAATATTTCAAAAGTTCTCCCACCGTATTTCTCTTAGTTCATCCTTCTTGGTGTGTTTTAAATCCCTCCATCATCTTTCTGACTTACCATTCAAGTTATAGATGGAAAGCCTAGCCTTCATCTCGCTTGAATAGTTATCAATCTAGAAATACTTACTGATTCCCAGCAACCATTATTCAACCTTTTCCCCAGTGTTTACTTTACCTTCATAGGTTGGGGCTCTTATTTTTCGAAACTCCCTCTGAAGACTATCATCACTCCTTTTCTTCTTTCTCCGTGGAGAAAGTGAGTCACCACTAGAAGGATTGTGACGATCTCCTTTAGTTGCTTCAGGGGTACATTCTTTTTCTTATTCTCTTGGGATGTTGGCCTGTTTATGGTATGGTTATATTTTGGACCTGTTCATGGACTTAGTAGGTTTACCTTGTGGGATTCCTCCCATCATATTTCTCAGTAAGGCTTCATTTATAGCTCCCTGCTCTTTCCTTTTGTTTAGGCTATCTTCTCTAAAAAAATTCAATTCAGCTTGAAGATTGTAAACTTTTTTAAAACATCAGAGTTTAGCTCTACCACCAGCTCCACTTGCAGAGTGGGGGTGGTCATATTTCCTTGCTGACTGATTTCTTCCTCAGTATTCATAAACTGAACAGTGCTATAAAAATTTCTTGAAGACACAAAAAAATTTTAATAACAGAAAAATTTCTATTAGTAACATATTTAAATAGCATACTTTATTTTCTCTGCGTGAATGCTTGGTGCGTGCATATGTCTCTTAGTATTGAAACTGCGCTCTAATATCATTTTTAATGTCCCCAAAAATTAAAAATTAAAAAAAAAAACATTTTATAGGCTAGTAAAAACTATATGAATGGAACATTATTACTCTTGCAGAATATCCATACACTATTTGTACTATTGTCTATTCGTAAGATGTCCTTATGTTCTGTCATTTAATTCTAGTAATTTATTATTAGTACATTTTACTTACAATGTCATGGGTCTATTTATTAAACTATTCTCTTGTTTAGACATTACTGTCGATGTGTTAATTATTTTCTCAGAACCTCGCTTACTTCAGTGCATGTTTACTTGTTATTTATTAAGTTCTGAATTAACTTTGTTTATGGGAACAGGGTGGGCGCAGTGGTGGGAATCATTCTCCCATGACGGTCTCAGAGGTAAAGTCTTACTTGTTACACAGACTTACTTACTTCAATCGAACTAAGGCACCATGTTCATTTACATGCAGGTTTACCTTGTGTAAAAAGTCTTGGTAGAGAGCTCGATCATTTCGAGCTTACATTGTATTTACTGTTTATCATTACGCTTCCTTACTACTTTGTATTGATAGCAGGGTAAATCCTATTCTGTTAATTACCTAACCTAGGTATTTATTAAGTAGGTGACATTTAGAATCTATGCATTTACTTTTCAGATCTATTTTATTTTGGTTATTAACATATATTCTTGTTTATTTTTACAGGTTATAACCTTGGAGTTTTATTAAAACCATGATATTTACCATGGCATATCCCATATGCCATGGTTTCTAAGCATTAAGCTTGGGAAAAATACCATAAGTTTAAACTTAAGTGCTAAACGATACAAGTCTTAAGCTATGACTTAGGGTTAGCGCATGATATACGTGGTCTATTCCTTTACATGCAAGCTTGTAATAATATAAGGTCTATGTTTAAGCATTTGAGGTGGTGAATTTATAACATATGGTGGAACCATATGATAACAAGGTTTAAACTTTTGCATGGATAGTGATATTACACGATAGTTGCAACAAAGTTGTACTTTGGAGTAGGGGGTTTTGTATTTCGATAGTGGTCACCAGCTGGTGCCATTAATACTCCTTGGGTTTCATTTCCATCCCAAGCTTAGGGCTTGGCTCAGGAAGCATTTGGAATTCCATTTGGGTTTGAGGAGGGATGAGGTCTCGGCTCTGTGCTGCGAAGGGGGAAAGAAGCAGCACGACGAAGGTAAGCTTTATTTGGGATTTGAGTCTGTGTAAAACGTTTGGTTCGTGGCTTCTTCATTGCATACTTGTCAACCTTGTCATGTTGCTATGTTTTCCAGTGACAGGGAAGGTGAGGAGGGGCTAGCTCAGGTTTTCGCTGCAAGCTCAAGTCTGATACTAAGTGGCCATAGTAAGCATGTTATTCATAATTATGCTTGCCACATTTCAACCCTATCGGTAGAGCTAATTTGCGATTGGTTGTTTGGTTGGGGGTTACGCTATAGCTTTTTTTATTTTCCCTTCGGGCTTAAGATTACTGACTTAGGTTTTAAATGTTAAGGTGTTAAGCCATGAATCACATCTTAAGCCTTTCGGCTCTGTATAATTAATTTTGGATATGTAAATCATTATTTTGGTTTAGTCCTTTTATCCATGGGCTGTACCATTTCTTGCAATGGTGTCATAGCCCATTGGCATGCCTGCGTAAGCTTCAAACTTGGTCTTTAAAGGAGATTGTGTACCAAACTTGGTGATCTCTGTGTAAATAGATATATGTATTGTTTCTATATGACATCGATGGTTAAATTTGATATACTGTACATACAATTTCCTTCTGCATTTTTATTTAAGAATTGTATTTAAATGGAGCTTGGCTTTGTAGGAGGCATTCTCCTAAACAGATACTCTATGTGTAATGCTGTTAATTAGCTTGGATAATGTTTACACTTTGATAGAGTGGGTAAAGGACATGTCATAAATGTCATGAGTCTTTCCCATAGTGCTGCGATAGCTTAGTATATTATTTTTTATTATTATTATCGGTTCTTTTGTGAATTGGACTGTGGGAAGCCATGGGCTGGAAACCCACGATGACCAACGTTTGCTGGAGGTTTACTTTGAATGAACTTGGTTATTAAATATACTTGGCCAAGGCCATGCCATAGAAAGGGTGTCGTAGGTAGGGTCTTACATCCTTGCTGTTAGCATATGCATTTGTTTATTGCATAGCATTTGATGTATTTCTAAATCACAGCCTGCATACATTAGATGTATAGCGTGGACTGTGTTAAAGATATAAATGATTGATTATTTAAAATGTTGATTACTGTTCATTATGTAATGTCATGGATTTTAATTTTTTTTTTAAGAACCAACAGTATGGTTATACGATTTGGATTTTTATTTTAAGTATTTGACCTCGTTGTTTGTTAATAATTCTTGCGACTTAGATTTGTAACCCCACAGGATTCGATGTCTTGACCCCTGTGAGATATAAGGGATTAAATTAATACTATTTGGTTAATGTTATGCGACGGTTGTTTGTAGAGATAGATGGGACCTTAAAACACTTTATGATTAAGAAAAGGATGACTATAATAATAGGACTCTGGATTATAACAATTGAGTTGTGTAAATGTATGCGATTCTTGACTAAGAGATTTGGTATGTGGATTTTATATAGGAGTATAGTGATAGGATATTGGACCACATGGATGGTCACGATATATTCTCTGTTTGGATATTTATGATGATATTTATTTTAAATGGAATGTTTGGTATTTAGTGTGTATTGTGGAGATAGACCTTGAAAGGTCTTTGATGATTTGTTAACTTTGTTTTATTTACAATCTATTCTTCAATTGATTTAAATGTAATTAGTATATTAGCTTATAAAACTATTCATAAGACTGTTTATATATATATATATATATATATATTTAACTTGTACTTCTAAACTAGTTTTCTTTTAAAGAAATCTAAGGTAAGCCCTTGCTGACAAATGAAATATGTCAGCAGAATAATAAAAACTAAAGAACAAAATATATACTTAACTGGAAATCAAAACCTAGTTTACACTAAGCATAATCCAAGTATTGAAATAATACATAAACAAACTTAAAGGTACAAACCCTGGTAATATACAACATATGATAAAATTTGCAGGCTAAGGTTAATATTTAAGAAATGCAAACCCTAGCATATTCTAATCATAAAATAAACCACACAAGGTTAGGAAATGTATTGAAATCATTTACCTAACATACCAACAATTAATCTATAAAATAGCATAGAAATTGCTTCATACCTGAAATTGAAGCTCTATTAATGGTTGAACTTGCACAATCAAATAACCAGCATTAACAATTCAATGCAGATCTAACCTCTGCTTGATGACCAAATCACTTCGTAACTACCATGTTCCACCCAACCATGAACCGGAACCATTCCTTGTTTAAATATGGATCCCCCCAAGTTGGACTCGAACGTGTAAGTAGTTTAGAGCTCCTAAGGTAAGGTTTCCTAACTAGTATTCAGTTTTGAATCAATTCTCATTTTTCCTTGCAGGAAAAATTTCTCCAAGAAATGACTTGAGAGCCAAAAAAAAGAATAATAATAATTCTCCAAGATAAAAAAATCAGAACCCCAAGCCTTCCCTTGGGTTGAGTCTTTATAGACAGACTTTTCAGTCAAAGGGACAGTTAAATCAAGAAATCCTTGATTTCTTGATTTAACCCTTTTTAATTACTTGGGTAATTTTCAATACTTTAACTTAGGAAGTTTTAATTAGTTCCTAGTTATACTTTCATAGGTATTTCACTATTTATTAATCCTTTAATAATAAATAATAAATTATGGAGCTTTTTTTCTTTTCTTTCATTTATTTATATTATTAATATTTTACTTCTTTATACATAATCATGTATAAAGTACATAATAATATGACATTAGCTAATATTTGTATTTGGGAATCATACACCATGATCCCTAGACTTAATGACACTTCTTCATTAAGGTCAAGTATGTAGAGGGCTTAGATATACTAAGATAGGAAGCTCTAAACATCCTTGCAGGATATATTCCCTCGTATAATGTGGTAGTTTTTCAGTACCTGATCAGAATACAAAAATTCGAGATTTCATTTAATCATTTAAAAATAAGTATGATGAGATCAATATTTTTCTCCAGTCATTTTCACTCGGGAATGATTTTATTCTTTTCAGTAACCCCTAACGTTTACCAGAGCCCATACTCAATGCCTTAACAAGGATTTACAAATTCGGTGCAATTCCAGAGCTCTTCACTCAACACTAATGCTAGGATGTACTTGTATGATACACCTAGGGACACAATGCCCAAGAATTTGATGCTCCAAATCTTATGCTCACCATCAACATGGAAGGCTCCAGGGCTTATGCCCAACACTTCCAAATCTTATCTTTTCAAGTGTTCCAGAGCTT
>LPNX011113953.1:883-13864 GCA_001517045.1 Pseudotsuga menziesii | reverse complement strand
TAAAGAAAACTTGCGGCAAAAGAGAAACAATACTCAGGAAACTCTAGAATTATATTAATTGAAGTTAAGTAGTAAAGTTTGATAATGCCTGGGAATATATTAATTGAAGTTAAGCAGTAAAGTTTGATAATGCCCAGGAATATATTAATTGAAGTTACGTAGTAAAGTTCGATAATGTCCCCAGGGCGTGCGTTGAATTCCTTTCATACATTCGTAATATGGATGATGCATCTGCAAAAATCCTTGGGATGAATCTGAATTTTGAATAAAACATGTCTATATAGTAAGGATGTTAAGAAAAGAAAGAAACTGATGAGAATAATGACTATATTACCAAAAAGGAGAATTGGAAATAATTAGGGGTCCCAGCATTTTCTGATGGGATAGTAAATAATTTTGTTGGCTGCCCATTAAACTTTTAATGTTATAATTTAGGGCACTACTCTCTTCAGGTAAGGCGCATGACTAAATGAGTTTCTCTTTGTTAACAAATCTGATTATAACAGCCATTGCCATTGATGTAAATTTCAGGAGTTTACAATGTCAAAAATTTATACTAAAACCTGATGTAGAGGCTCTCTCTCTGAGCATATGAGAAACTGAGAAAAGGAAAAGAATAACACAGCTGATATGATGTGTGTTGTATACCTTCTTATGCCGAACTTTCTGTTAATAAAAAATGGCTGAACTTTGGTGGACGTAACCCCTGGGTGGGGTGAACCACGTATATTGGAGTCTCTCTTATCTGTGTTTAAATGTCTTGACATCTCTCTTGTTTGGCGCCTAAATGTTTTCTTTTTCTTTCAATACTGGTGTAATTATCACATTGCATTTTAAATTGGTTAATTTGGACATTGGAAATCGAAGAATGTATGGTTACACTAGTTACTTTGGTCTGCACACTAGGACATATGCAAAAGTACCCTAGAAGTTAAATTTCTCGTTTACCACGCAACTTAAAGTATAAATGGTAATGTATTGAGATGACTAGTATATTGTTGATGGAAAGTTGTCAGATGTGTTATGATTAAGAATGAAAGTATGTCTCTTATGTTGTATAGGTCAGAAATGAATTTTCCTTTCAACAGATTTAAAATGAATTTTCCTTTCAACAGATTTAAGATGTTAGATCTCCTACTAGGCATGAGGAGGACAAACAGATTTTAAGAATAAATACCCAATGTTTGAAAGAACGAGCTTTACTACTTAAAAGACTCTTGGTTAGTCGAAGAGTCCTCATAACCTAAAAATGTGATTAAGGAGTTGCGGTATGTAATCCAAAAATGTTAGATTCCTATGAGTAATGCTTCCTTGAGGAAAAACTTAGTCAGATAAGGCATGAATGCAACCAGATCACAAGGTCCCACGTTATTATTTAAAAAATTGCATAATAAGCTTAAGTGGAGGTGAATCCTCCATCGGAAAGTACAATATAAGGGAAAATCATAAAAGGCACTGCCATTGATTTGGAATCTTGGTAAAAATATGTATAACTAACTAGTTTTAAGGTACAACCAGATCATTATCTTAGTTTATTAATTTCCCTGAAGAAAATTTAAGCTTGTTATCTTTGGGGTGTGACATCCAAATCGTTAGTCGAAGGTTAATGCGGATGCAAATGTGATTAAAAGAACATGAGAGTTTGTTATCCAGAGACAGGATAGATGCTACACCTAAGTATTCCGCCACTGAAGAAAAATACGTAACCTGGTTAATACTAGAAGGCATAATATGCAAGTTACTTTATGTTATCAACAGAAAATCTAGTAAATGGATATAAATTGTCAGATGATTGTTTTACCCTACATGTAGTCTGGTCTTTATTGATTTTGATTGGACATGCTTCATTATAAATACCATGCAAGATATGTCACTAATATGTTTTGTAGTATCAGTGAAACAAAAGAAATTTTTTTTACCCCCCCTCTTTTACACATATTGGCATCGAGGTATTACAGGTACATCACAGGTGAAGCACCCTGAAGAGCACAAAAAGGAGATACGCCTAAGAGGGGTACAGGGTATCATCCTTTTGTTGGGTGGCTTGAATTGGCACTTGGTGTGCTGGGATGAAGGAACCTCCAGAGAAAAGAATAATGATAAGCACCCTGAATAGCACAGAGGAGATACACGAAGGGTTGGTATCGTCCTTGTGTTGGGTGGCTTGAATTGGTACTTGGAGTACTGTTGGCACTTAATGTGCTGGGATGGAGGACATCCAAAGAAGAGAACAATGCCAGGGAAAGGTACATGCAATACAGGTAAACTGGTACCTATATGTTATTAGCAATAGAACTGATAGGTTATATTGTATTTCTGAGTTCTACATTTCGATGCTAGTATGCATGCACATGTCTGATTTTAAATGCAGGATCATGACTTGAAATACAAGCAAACAGGATGAATCAAAAGGAAAGGAAAAGTTATTGAAGAACAAGAACACCGAGGACGGTGTTAATTTTAGGGGGAGAGGATGTAATGTCCCTCTTGTAAACCCCTGAATGCTTTGTAAACTTTCAAATATTATTGTATTCGTCTTCTGGTGAGGAGCCCAAGGCCAAGGCCCCACCAGTAAGACCTTGAAATTAATATAGTCGAAGATCCAAGCTGTAGGCTTGGGACATGGACACAATTGCCGACGAGGAAATTGAGCCTATAAAGGCACAAGAGTAAGATTAGGGGCCTCCTAACTACTACCATAATCAGCCCAAACTAAAATACCTTAACCTAGCCTTTAGCTCTAAATATGATTGAGCTATGACAGAGGGGAATTACCTTCCGATTGGCTTGGACCCAAAAGGGGCGATTAGTTATAAAGTTTAACGAAAAACAAAGGGAAACCACCAAGGGACTTAAATACAAAGGAACTTCAGGTGAAAGTTTACATAGATGGGGGTGGGGCACTATTTATGCATAAGCAAAGAAAATAAGCTTTATAAATAAGTATGCATAACTGACATACCCATAATAATGGAGCATTATAATAGAAAAATAAAGAGGAACCCTATATAAATATATATAAGGGACCTTACTTATAATCAATGCCTAATTCATGTAATTAGAGGGTAAATGACATATCATATAATTATTATTTTATTTTTCAAGTAGGTGATGATAGTGGAAAAACGGTTACATAAATTACGGCTAGTAATTAAAGAGACATCATTTAATTTCCACTATTTGACTTTTACGAGAAAAGGGAGTATGTCTCCAAGATTTTCTTTAAATGACCTAAAAGAAACTTGTAAGCAAGTTTCACCACTAGTCACATTGGATAATTACCAACTAGAATCATGACTATAATTGGAGCGAGATGTTGTATACCTGTAAGTAATAAATTATTTATTTTATCACTTTGGGAAAGTGCATCCGAATCCCACACATCTCGGTTGACTCCTCTCGGAAAGGCTTAAATTATGGATTTTTGCGAAGGAGGGACCACCGTCTGATTAAGGTAATTGTTAAAGAAAGTTATTGATTTTTCCTGGGTAATCCCTAGAAATTAGCTACGTCACGGATCTCATGGGATGCTTCCTGTAAGAAATAGGAAAGCTGTTATGAGGGAATGAATTTTCCTACTTACGCGGGGCGTGATTTTTTTTGGGGAATCACTTCTTAAGGGGGAATTCAGCGACAGGATAGGATGCATAGAGTTTTTTTATTTCCGGTGAATAGTACTCACTGGGGGGTTAGCCAGTGGGTGGAGTAGCATGGCAGAGATCACAAGGTACAGGGAAGAATCGTATTGCCAAGGGGTGCGATTCTCCAAAGATTACTAGGTGCGTATTCGCCAAGGTACTTTTTCTGTTTGTTCTGTGTTTTTCGATCCGGTAGGTGTTTTCCCTTACCTGTAAGGCTCGAATACTCTGACTTTCTTTTGTTTCGCCACCGAATTCAAGGGCAGAATGAAATTCCCTCAAGGTGGACCTCCCGAAATCTATTTTAGTCTATCACAAACACTCTTTTAGGATACTTTTAAATAGTGTTTTCTTCTCTGATAGATCTCGATAGCGCTGGGTTATGAAGTGGTTACAGATCGCTTGCTAGTGTAGACTTTTAGATCCAGGCAGAAATCGATTGGAATAATCGATGTGAGCAGTCAAGGCTTCTGTTTGCTTTGTCGTTAGATCCATAGCAAGAGCACGCGAGACCAAAATGCCTATAGTTGTTCTATGATTTCATTAGATTGTGGATTTTATTTCCAAGTAGTCATGTTCATAAAACCGCTTATGAAATGGTGGCTCCCTTTTTATTTTCATATATGCAATTTTTAAATAAGATCAAGGCAGCTTCCTATCGTTCTCCCAAACCCCTGCGCAACCCATGGAGTACTTCTTATTTGAGAATTCAACCTAGGATATTTGTTGTCATCCTTCCCCAAAACTTGCCTTGCTTGGGGATTGCTTTGTTTTAAAAGAGGTTCAGCTCAAAAAGGGTACCTATTCTCCTTCTATTGCCTGTGCCGAAACCTTGTACTATTCTGCATTGTATGTATATTACTAACATCTGCATTCATACCGAAGAAGAAACGTGGTTTATTACTTTCTTTGTTCAGTACAATGTAGCTAAGTATCTAATTCGAAGGTTCTCGTATAGATATGGGGTATGTGACTATTGATTTATATTGCTTAGAATCTCAAGGATAGTACACTGCACAATATATGGATTTGTCCTCAGTTTTCACGAGGAAAAACCTCCTAGTTTTTGTACACACTGAGGATTGGCGATCTGCTTAAGGGACTGATTATTATTTATGTACTTTATATGTGCCTACTCATTATAAAAATGTAGGAATAATTTCTATGATTTATTATTGGATATTCTGTGCATTGGAATGGAATGAATGATCAAGTATAATGGCCGAAAAGTGCCACCCCTTCTATGGTAAAGAGATCTAGTTATAGGACTATTATAGAAGCTTATGTTTTAGAATGTTAAGTTTTGAAAAGAGTAAGTATGTTTCCTGTGTAAAAACACAATATGTATACTAGAGTAAAATATCCTCTTACAAAGTATGAAACTACTAATTGTTTCACAGAAGTAGTACCCATTGTAGGCTGAGAACAGGAAAATATTTTGACTTATAACCCTTAGGATTATGTGTAAGGTCGACATTCAAAGACAACAACTGATTCTGTATTGGAATGATATAGCTAAAGACAAGGATCCCTTGATGATTATAAGATTGTTATAAAGGCCCTACGAAGAGGCAAATTGTACTGTTGAATGTGTCTCTCTGTGAAGAGAATCGTGGTAAGAAAGATGGCACTGGTTGTGCTGCAACTTGTAATATTTTCTCTTGGATAAGAATAAAAGAACTAGCAAATGATTGGTGGACGTAGCCTCGTGGACGAGGTGAACCACGTGAAAAATGGTTGTCTAATTCTTTGTTTTATTGTGTGCATGTCTTATTTCTTATTTTGTTTATATGAAGATGTTAGTATGAATGAAATATAAAGGCTTATTGGTGGAACAGATTACTAATGATGTTATTTTGCAGACACCTAAATCGCAAAATTCATCACTTAACACATTAAGGTTCATGAGGTACATTACAAATCCAATTATTTGATCATTGGAGTGTGGAGTAACACTATAATGTTAACCAATAATTCACTATCCAAATCATTAATCATTTGCACATTATCGTATGTTAGTATAATGACAAGATTATCAACATGAGGGTTATGTTGACCTAGTGTTTGGTGACACTTAAACCTTTGTTAAAGCCCGATAATCACTCTTGCAAAGACTCATTTCCACTACAATCCTCATGTTATTATTTTTATAATATCCCATTTGCATTTTGAATGGTTGCATTTTTCTCCTCTAAACATTGATTTATTTACTTGATAGAAATCAAATAATTCATGTATTATTTATAGATCAATGTTTTAGGTATTCACTATAGTTAAGAGATCAAATGTGTATATGGGAGAATTCATGTTAGAAATTAAACAACTATAGTTTATACATAGTAAATCTTTCGTAATAACAATATTACAAGTCATAATTTTATAAATGGCATAGTGTAATAGTGCAAAGGATTATAAACTCTAGTTTAAAGTATGTTTATAATCACAAACTAATTATAGACTGAATGTCTATTGAACAAATATATTATGTATATCTATAAGACTTACAAGAACTAATAACTCAAATAGTATCAGAACTTTAAAGTAGGACAAAATTGAAGGTAAGAATATTATTATGAAATTCTGTCACATAGTTCAAATGACAATACCTTGATGAATTTTAGGGTATGACTCAACTTGGTTCTTATTCTCATTTTACTATGTCTAGTGGACCATAGTAAGGTAATTATAGAACTAAACATGATAACTAGAATAGGAATGACCCTATTGAATCCAGCAATTACTAGAACCATAGGGTTCAACATGGAAATAAAATACAGGTAACCATGATCACATGTAGAAAGGCATGATGATTTGCAATTTGCATAATCAAAGTTATACTATCCAAAAAACAATAGACTGCAAGTTATCTTGCCGAAGCAAAATGTGGTTCAATGATTACACAGACAAGATAATGTACTATTGCATAAATACTGACAATAACAATCATTATAACATTTACAAATTACATAGACTAAAGTAAAAATACATTGTAACTAAGATTCTAATGCTTAGAGTCACAAACACACTTTACTGTCATTACTTACTTCCGAACATGTCTACTAGAAAAACTGAAGGAAGGTAATTGGTTTTACCTTACAGGAGTTGTCTAGAGTTTAGCAACTTAATTACTAAGCTTTTAAATTGCAAATAAAATACTGTTGATGCTTTAAAGATCTTTTATATATACTCGTTAGATCATACATGTAAACCTGTAAGAATTAGTATTCATATGCATTAGCACGATTGCTAAGTAAGCCCCAAATTCAAAAGTAGATTCCACCTACTTGACATGAAAAGACTAATTAGAAAGCTGAAGTAAAACAACACGCATGAAGACTAAATTTTGGCATGGATGCCCACAACGAGAACAACGATGTGGCATTGGTCTCGTCGAGCTAGATGGATCCACCTGGCTACCACCTATATCTGCTCTCCCTCGTCCACCACCAGTAGACCGTGCAGAAGTATGTTTGTCGGGGGCATCTTGCTCACTCTACGACGACATAGCCACAAATTTGGTATGCTTGAGAAGGTGTCATGTGGCATGTTTGACGAACTCATGGATCTCATCTAGCCCGCTAGCTAACCTAGGGGGTTGAGGAGGCGGGTTTATCTCTCTCCTAGGTGCAGTAGGTCCTCTTAGTAGGTTCTGGTGGGTGTGAGGTTGATCTTGGGCTTAGAAAAAACTGACATCCTCGAACTTAGTGATGTCGAAGTAGTTCACATGGAACCCTAACACAAAATCAGCCCATAGTTTCCTAAGAAAATATTGTGGGACCTCGACATTGTTGCATGGAGCCTTGTTGAATACCATGAACCATCTCTTCCTCTAGTTTTCTAGGACCATGGCTGGTAATTACACCAATCCATGAAAATTTGCCTCTTCCTCACATCTGGAGGTTGTCATGTTCTAGGATCTGTAAATTTGCTCCACAGTTGGGATTTTGTGATATTCAGGCTTTTAATATACTCTTTGGATATACCAGTGTTATAATTCTCTCTCATTCGACCCCTATATTCGCTCAAACTAGTTATCTCACTATGGGCAATGTTGATAGATTCTATAATGTTTTGTATTGATGTGGCGAGGGCAACCTGAGAGGGTTCCCTCGTGTTCTTCAATTCATCACTCAAAATTATTAATTGGTTTAAATATTCGTGTAATTCATCTTTGGGGTTTTCTTCTTCGTTTAATTTTAGGTTTTCTTCGTTTAATTTGGAGTTTGGGTCCTCTGTTTGGTTTGTTTCATTCATTTCTTCGTATGGTTCATTGGTATTGGTCATTGTGGTTAGGTAATTTGTACCTGTAGTATCAAATTTTGTCCATTTCAATTGATTTTCAAATTCTTTTTAATTTTGTATTGTATTTTAAAAACAATAAAAACAATGAAATAAACAAAAAAAAATTGCATTCCTACTCTATTTACCTTACTCCGGCATCATTTTAGGTGATTTGCACAAGTTGGTTGAGCTCCTTGGGGGTTGAACTCGTCTCCTTGGGGTCGTTGGATCCTCCTTACGCGCACGCAGGTTCAAAAAACAATACACACTGGTCTTTTTTAATACACAGGGATGCATGCGCATCCCTATTTGCTATCATGCCCAACACACGTGCGCACGTCCACATGCGTGTGTGTGCGCTCTTATTGCCCACGTTGGCAATCCACCATGGAGATTCGTGAGTCTGAAGCAGAAGCGCATGCGCACATTTACGAGATACGTGCATGTTGTTGATTTAGCTCGCTTGCGCGCTCCCATTGCATCATAATTGGGTAAGAGCTTCGTGCGGACACCTTTATGGTCTCCCATATTTTTGATTTTTGATTTTGTGCTTGTACAAGAAGAGCCTAGTCATAGCTAGGCTCTCCATAGGGCAAAGACCTACTTATATACTAAATCAATATTATTTTTTTATTATTTTTTATTTTTACAAATTAATTTCAATCCAAAATTATTTCAATATTTTGAATTTTTTATAGTAACCAGAATAATAAATTAATAATCAAAATAATCAAAATATTATAAATTTATAAATTATAATAAAAATATCAAAAATTTGTAAATTATAGTAACCAAAATAGGAAATTAATAATAATATCAAAATATGAATACCAATAGGAGCTCCGGGCTCTCTAAACATGAAATTTTTCATTTTTCCCAATGTTTGTGGCTGGAATTTGGTTTTATTATTATTTTTATTGAATTCAAGTTTTTATGTAATTCAAAATTGTTTTTAGTATTTGAATTCGTCTCCTTGGGGTCATTGGATCCTCCTTATGCGCATGCAAGTTGCAAAAACAATACGCACTGGTTTTTTTTAATACACAGGGATGCACGTGCGTCCCTGTTTGCTATCGCACCCAACAAACGCGCGCACGTCCACATGCACACTCTTATTTCCCACGCTGGCAATCTGGCATGGAGATTTGTTAGTCCAAAGCAGAAGCACGTGCGTACATCTACGAGATACGTGCACGTTGTTGATTCAGCACGCTTGCGCGCTCCTATTGCATCATAATTGGGTAAGAGCTTCGTGTGGACACCTTTATGGTCTCCCATATTATTGATTTTGTGATTTTGTGCTTGTACAAGATGAGCCTAGTCATAGCTAGGCTCTCCATAGGGAAAATACCTACTTATATACTAAATCAATATTATTTTTTTATTAATTTTTATTTTTACAAATTAATTTCAATCCAAAATTATTTCAATATTTTGAATTTTTTATTGCACCGAGAGGAGCTCTACAACCCAGTATGGGGGAGATAATGTAACGTTATTTTTATTAATAAAAAATATTTTTTTTAATTATAGGCCAAAATAAATGTCTACCATAAAAAATACCTTATGTGAGGGAGATGTTGTAATCTTCGTACCTAACAAAACAATAAAAAAGTAAAAATTTAATTATCCTTAAAAAGATATAGTTGAGGAAAAAAACACAATATGGGGGAGATGTTGTAATGTTTTTACTTAACAAAATAATAAAAAATTTTGGCCTTGCACATGGTTTTAAAACCATAAGCCATGTACATTGTTTTAAAACCATGCACATGGTTTATGGTTTTAAAACCATGTGCAGGGCCTCCTAAACAACCCATAGTTTTATTGTATATGGTTTAGGAGGGCTTTGCAAATGGTTTTAGGACCTTGTGCAAGGGCTCCAAAACAACCCATGGTTGTAGGAGGGCCTTGCATATGGTTTGAAAACCATGTATGGGGAAATGTTGTAATGTTAGTTCATAACAAAATAAAAAATATTATATGTGGACCATAAATAATATTAAATATTAATAATAAAATGTTAAATAAAAAGATTTCTCTTTTTGTTTGAATCAAATCAATGGATACCTACGAAGAGATTTGATCCCTCTCGGCGCTTGATAGAGCCTAGGATTTGGATCTACGGTGGTACTAACCAAAATAATAAATTAATAATCAAAATATTAAAAATTTGTAAATTATAATAAAGATATCAAAAATTTGTAAATTATAGTAAATTAATAATAATATCAAAATATGAATACCAACGGGAGCTCCTAGCTGTCTAAACACGAACTTATCATTTTTAAGGCACCCAGTCATGAATATTTAATAATTGTTATTCTGAAAATCTGAAAAAAAAAAACATTATTGAAATAAACAAAAAAAACGGTTTAAAAAAATAGCCTATTTAGACAATACCATACCAAAACCCGTATATGCAAATTCACTCAAACTTTTAGGATACCCAAGTCATGAAAATTTAATAATTGTTATTCTAAAAATCGGCCCAAAAAAGCATTATTGGAAAAAGCAAAAACACGGTTTCAAAAAATTGCCTATTTAGACTACACCATACCAATACCGACCATTGGACCAATAACAAAAGCCTTATGGGAACTATGAACTTTGGAATCGTGGAACTTTCGTGTTGACACAGTTTTGTATAACTTGAAAGGATGACATTCAATTAAAATTTGCTGGGTAACGAGGGTTTCTTAACCTTTGAGAAACGTTTCAAATTTAACAAACAATTATCATTATTATACTTGCCTTTTATCATTACACAATTATTACCATTACACAATTAATGTGAATGTGAAATAGCATCTTGCGGGATAGTGGGCCGTATTTAAAATAAAATGAAGATGTAAGATCATATTATTAACTCCCAATTTAAATACAGATTTTTTGCATTCAGGCCTATGTGTTCAAAAGTTAGCTTGAAGATTAAGAAGTCCATACACAATAGAACTCAACCTCAATTTGTCTGTAATGGGTGGGAGAGAAATTTAGTGGCGTCTGCATGCATAGGTCCGGTAGGTTTTTTAAAGAAATCCGTGACCCGAATTCGTAAAAGATATTATCGACTAACTCGAGGCACACCTCAGGAAGCTGTGGAAGCTATGAAAGCTATATTAGCCGCAAAAGCTAAAAATTCTAGAGCAGGAAGTGAAGTCTTCGGAGTCGGGCGTAAACCATAATTATAAAGTATAATTTTTTCGTTTTTTTCATTTCACAACTAAAATTCCAAAAAAGACGAAAGTTGATTATTTATATGGTGACTTATGTCGAGTCACCACTAAAAAAATCTTAAAATGAGAATGAGTCAAAAACCATGGACAAATACCATGCATAATAAAATACCATGGGTCAAATAAAATCTTAAACCATCCTATGAATACATACTTTGTGATGTTCTCTCAACAACAACTTTTTGTTCATCCATTACATGTGGTTACTTTTCACTTGTCATTGGTGCTCCATTTCTGCCATATCATTGGCACGGTGTATGGTTGAGCTATCTTCATATAACCAGTGAGAACCAGACTGTGGATACCACTGAGAACCTGACAATGGAGCCAGTGGACCATTTCTTCTGAGGGCCGCCCATTTACTCAAATATATTTTGTGTTATTGTTTTACAAATTAGTATTATTATTGTTATTGCAAGTGAAAGTTGAGGAATCCTTAGCCCAATGAACTCTGCCCACTTTAATCAAATGTATTTTGTGTTGTTGTTTTGTATTAGTATTATTGTTGTTATTGTTATCATTTGTTATTGCAAGTCCAAGTTGAGGAAGCTGTGGAAGCGGTAGGAAAAAAGACGAAAAATTTAGTGGCGTCCACATGCATAGGTTGGGTAGGTTCTCTAAAGACATTCGTGACCCTCGAGGAACTAGTAAAATATATTCTAGAGGAACTCGAAACACACCTTCTCAGGATGTGGAAGCTGCAGAAGCTATGAAAGCTATATTGGCCTCAAAAGCTAGAAATCCTGCAGTTGCTTCAAGAGCAGTAAGTGAAGTCTCTGCTAATGGTTACTTGACCTCAAGTAACGAGATGAAAGACCAAATCATAAAGGAAAAGGAATATGTTAAAGGGTGTAGAATACCTTTTAAACCTCGATATCAGTATGCATGAAAAATGGGTAAAAAGAAGGACTTTGTTTCCCTATTACTAAGAAGAAACAAATCTCATTCGATTAGTGTCGAATATATGAATGAGCCTTTCCTCCATGGACAATTATATGTAACTTCAAATATCCTATCTTTGAAAAACATCTATTAGTGGTATGTTAAAAATGCAACCCAAAACATAATTCTTATGTCTAAAAGAAACATTTCATCATCGCTTTTCATCATCACTTACAAGTTACAGAACCGGACGTTCAACACATAAGTCAATGCATATTAAATCATCTACTGAGTGAAAGGGGCGATTCTTTTCTTTCCAACCGTTTCTCTTTTGAAAACATCAAAACGTTAATCTGACAAGCTTTCAAAACAATTACACATGAATATGATTCCCTTATTCCCAAAACAGCAACAAAACACCCTTATTTCATATAACAGAGATACCATAAGCTAAATTGATTATTTCAGTCCCTTCTGCTATCGATAATATTAAATTTAGCCAACATTTTTATTTATCTAACCTAAGATAATCAACCAATAAATGTTCTTTGTATTTAACACAATTTGTATCTCACCATTTCACCATTATCATCATCAATCCCACCATTATTATTAAGTGAAAGATACATACATAAAAATCATCAAAGAACAGAATAAAAATACTTCAAAAGCACATAAAAGCACATGACACAGGACCAATTTACGTCGTTCACCCAATTCTTGGGCTACGTCCACAAAACTTGTCACATCAAGTGACATTTATTAAAGTCAAGGGTTACAATCCGCAACTTCCATGTTGCCATAGACTCTCTGGCTGAGAGTATTTACAAATCGATTCATTTCTTCCATGAGGCTATGAGAGGAATTTTTAGATCATTCAAGACATTCTCGGATTACTATCCCACCTCAACATCCCTGCCTCCTAGGGAAGCTTATCATCTGTG